>PVHP010010375.1:0-47586 GCA_004024765.1 Zapus hudsonius
AGGTACCAGGAAGGGTATACAGGAGATGGAATGCAGAGGTCTGTAATAGATACAAAATTCGGCTAGATGGTTGGTATTCTGGAGCACCATAAGCTGAGTATAGTCTCCAACAACTATAACACAGTTCTAAATGAATAGGAGAATACACTTTTCCAGAACATAGAAACCATAAATACTTGTGGAAACAGAAATCCTAATTACTCCTCTAATTTTGTTATTATAACCACACACATGCATGCAATTATCACTCTGTACCCCATGACTATGTACAAATATTATACCAATTTAAACAGGATGATAAAACTTGAAATCTCATATAACTATATTGTAGACCAAAATATTCCATATTTTGAGGGGTCTGGAGATACAGCTAAGTGGTTAAAGATGCTTGCAAAGCCTGATGTCCCCAGGTTCAGCTCCTCAGTTCCCACATAAAGTAGATGCACAAGGTAGCACATGTGTCTGGAGTTTGTGTGTAGTAGCAGATGACACCCATACTTACTCTCTCCATCTGTCTCTTTGTCTTTCTCTATCTCTTTCTCTCTTTCCTTCTCTCTCTCTCTCTCTCTCTCTCTCTCTCTCTCTCTCTCAAATAAATAAAATTTTCTGATGGTGGCTTCCAATGGGCCCACTTTGGATGAAGCCTGACTTGAACTTCTTTTTACCCCTTCCTCATCTAATTGGTACCCTCAAAGCTCCAGGCTGAATGTTCATCATTATTCAATTGGCTGGTTCCACATTCATTACTTATTGTCCACCAACCAAACATAAAACGTCACCGTGGCTTGGATGACATGTTAGGACTCGTGTTTGACAAACCCCACCCTCTTGAGTCATTTTTGGAGAGCACTTGAAAGCCACTGGAAGAGTCACAGTGGACTCGCAGCTTGTTAATAAGACATCATTCCACATATAACTAAGCACTAATGAGATGCCATCCTTCAATTTAGCTTAAGCAATAAGGTGTAAAGGAGTCTTCCAAAAAAGCCAACACCCAGCTTTCTGGGTGCTATATAGTCTCCCCAGAAAAGAAATCCATCTTCACTGTTCCAAGTGGAGTCCTTTTGACCAACTTCAAATAAGAGTTTTAGAGCCATGTCTCAGAGCAGCTGCTACTCACTCAGGAGCTTGGAAAAAGCCCCGGCACTCTCGGCCATCACACATGCCTCGAATCCCAGGAGCTTTGAAGATGGAATTTTTTTGCCCAGCAGCTGTCACAGCAGAACCTGGCTCCTGGACGACTTTCAAGAAAGCTGCTCTGAAAACACCACCCACCAAATGACCAACTGTGAACAGGACCCGGTCATGGGGGATGCCTGCATGCAAAGTTCCTGCCTCCCCAGAGTTGTCCGAACAACTTCTTCCAGTGCCAAGCCCTGTGAGAGGAAATCTTGCCAATCAGGAAACTCCCCGGTCATGTATGAGAGTGCTTCTCAGTCCTGCCAGTCAAGAAACAGTCAGCAAAGGGGTTTTGTGACCCACTGCCACCAATCGTCCAGCTACATGGCCACATGTTGTCCACAAACAACACCTGGGTCTCAGAGTTGCCAAACTGTGGAGTATGAAACCAGCCAATGCCAATGTCACATCCATGATTCCAGTTCCTGTAGCCCTGTGGGCCATGCTGCCCCAGAGCCCCAACTTCTGGAAGCTTCTAGCACTTATGAACCAACCTGCTGTGTGATTGGTGGTTTGCAATCACCTAGTAAGTGAAGAATCTGCTGAGATATTTAGGGATTTCATTTCTCTAAATTCAACACATTGTTTATGTTTGTGAATGAACAAACTTGTCTTTTTCTGCCATTATCGCTAAGGTCAAGGATTATTTTTTTTTCTCTTGGGAGTATTTCTGTTGGTAAATTGGGATTGTAATTCATACTAATCCTTTTAGGTCCCTAGGACACCATGAATTCTTGAGTAATAATTTGTGATCAGAGAATAGCATTGATCCTTTAAAGGTTAACCTTATACTTTGACAATAGGTTATTGTCTATGAAAGTACTTGTCACTGGATCTGGCTTAATAGCTACTGTGATACGAATATCAGAAATCTATAGAAATTGAATTTATTCATAGAATTCTATAAATTCTGATAGGGTTAGCTCTATCAGGAAATGATGCGTAAATAACAGCATTAATATCAGATCTACAGTAGAATATTCTAGCTTTTCCTCTCTTTTTCCACTGACTCCAAACACCCAACTATGAGACAGAGTCTTTGTTTCAAGGTGGCAAGAGAATTTTTCATTTCACATCTATGGACTTTAGAGCTATGTGGACAGTTCCCGGCAATGTTTGAAAGAAGTTCACAGTTCAGATTTTCACTGTGTTTCTGCCATTTTCATGCTCTCACAATTTCTTATGTGTTTTGAATGTGAAAATGCTGTTCTACTAAATAAATTTACTTCATCTGAAATTAAAAACGTTGTCACACCATTATTTCTAATAACCCTTTTTGTGAGTTCTGTGCTAGAGAAGTGATATAATGTTTATGTGTTTGTTTGTGTGTATGTTTATGTGTGCATGAACATGGCTGTGAGCCTATATGTGGAGCCAAGTGGACATCCTGGTCATCCTAAGAAATGCTGTCTACCATGGGGGGATGCTTATACACACACACACACACACACACACACACACACACACTCACAAGGAGAGAGAAAGGGGGAGAAAGTGTGTATGGGTACCACAGGACTTTTTGCCATTGCAAATGAACTCAAGGTACATGTGTCACTTTGGGCATCTGGCTTTGCGTGGTTTGCACGGGTACTGGGGAATTGAACACAGGCCTTCAGGCTTTTTAAGCAATAAGGTATACAAAAATGGTATAAATATTTGAAAAGTAAAATGCTTTCTTGTGATACTTTTTTTTAAAATAGATTGAGCCAGAATAAGGTAAGACATTAGTGGTAGTAATAAAAGACAGGATTTATACTCTGTTTAATAATTATAAAAGCATGGATCCAGGGGCTTAGGTATTTATCAATCAGTAAAGTTGTTGCTGGTGCAAGCAGGAGAACCTGAATTCAGATCCTCAGCATCCACATCCAATGCCAGACGTGGGGGTGCAAGCCTCTGATCCCAGAACTAGGGACCAGAGACAGAAGGATCTCTTGGCATTTCTGTCTACTTTGACTGCTCATGTGTATGATCTCTATACACCTTGTCTTAGAAAAGAATGTAAGTTAGAAAGCAACTGATGAAGACATTTGACAATGACCTCTGGTCTTCGTTTGTAAGCACACATATGGGCACACAGAGCTGAACACCCACACACATCTGAACATGCAAATAAATATGCATACACACCATTCACACATATGCAAACAAAATAGCATGGAGTCAGAACATTACTTAGGTAGTTTAGACATTCCGAAGGTGTGAGTATACTAGAAAAAGGGTCTCTTCTTTGGAGGGACAACATAATTTGATTTTTGAGAATGAGGATTTTAAAGACTGGGTTCTTGGGATTGAAATGATGGTTTTTAAAGCGATTTGAATCACTAATGTATGAGTAGGCATTGTTGTTTATTTTGAAGATTTTTCAGCTGCAAACTTGAGGTGACGAAGGTTAGGCACGTGAGGTCTATGCGGTTTAAGAAGTTAATATATTGAAAGTTTTCAGCAGGTTAATCTGTATATAGTAGATACCCAGTAAGATTTATTAACTCAGTTAGCTTAGAAACTCATTGTTGAGGAGGTCATAGGAGTCTAAAAATAAGCCTAGAAATCTATACAAAGTTAGAAAAGTTCAGCATCCCACAAAGGGATGTCAAGTATTTCATACTTTGGAAGATGCAGGCTTCAGGTACTGTATTCTAATAAACAAAAGGATTAAAAACTGTGCGCTGTATATAGTTGAAATGAGTGAGCAAGACTCTGAATTTATGATAGAGCTAATACAGTTTACCAGCCTGTCTGTGGGTGAAGGTTATGGGATCATGAATGTCAAGCTGATTGAGCCAAACCGCAGCAAGATTGAACAGAGAGGGTTTATTTTTGGATGAGACTAGGACTGACAGCAGAAGATAATCCTACCTATCATGGATGTGCATCATTACATCCAGCACAGACTTGCTTAAACTGAGAAAGAAGGAATGAGAATTGGTCATTCTCACTTTCTTCCTTTCTACTTGAGCAGAAACATCAGTATTCCATCTTTGGACTGGGATTTAGACCATCAGCTCCCAAGGTGCCCAAGACTTCACACTTAGATAGAAATTTGGTCACTATCTTTTCTGGGTATTCAGTTTCTAGATAGATCATTAAAAGTCGTCTGAATACCATCATCTTTACGTAAGCATGTGATTGTGGGAAAAGTGCAAAATTTATATATTTATAATTAATCTCTAGTATAAACATAAAGACATACATAATTGCTTCTATTGCTCTGAATAATCCTGATTGATAAGGTGTTGGAATAAAGAGAGAAATTTAAACCTAACACTTCCAAACCTACATTTGCTCAGGTAGCATGCAAAGTGGAATTAAATTAGATCTAAGGGAAGTCTGAGAGAGGGAGGCTGAGAGGCAGAGCCATCGATGAATTGAGTGTGTGGACACAGAGGAGCATCCGTACAGCCAGGCACTGGTCATAAACTTCTAGAGAGTTCCTTGGTATCAGCAACAATGTGTGGGCTATTAAAAACAAAGTGAGGGCGAGGCGGGGGTTCCATGGATTTGTGCAAGTGTGAGCACTGAAGTTTGCATTCTTAACACCTATGTAAATACTAGACGTGTGCAGCAGCCAGCTTGTAGTGACAGAACACAAGAATTGGAAACAGGGGATCCCTAGGGTAAACTAGCCAAGTAGACTAGCGGAATTGAACTCAGTACTCAAGTTAGACACCTTACCTCAGTGAAAAAGAAAATGAAGAGCAAATGAAAATGATACCTAAAATCAACCTCTGGCCTGTACATATACACACATGTAATTATACCTCCACATGCCTATGGACATGTACTCATTGCATCACACCAGACATTGATAAAGAGAAGGATATTTCATCTGGGTCCAGTTTTTTGGGATTCCAATGCATTCAGTCAGTTATGTGAACATGGAGTGTATTAATCACAATGAAGGCTTTGGTTAATGAAATCCAAATGAGATTTCCTGGGAAGAGTTCAGTTTACTTGTCCACTTTATTTCATGTGCTTTTCACATATGTATTTCTGCAGTGGATATAGCTTATCATAAGGAATGAACTTTGTTAAAGAGTAGTTATGTGTGGTAGGAGTGTTAGAAAAGAGGAATAACCTTGTTAAATAAATGTGACTACCCTCCTTGTCCTTCCAGACTTTCACTCATTTTTCTCTAAGATGAACTTGGTTGTTTCTCTAATAAGTTACTTGAAGAGCAGGACAGTCCCCGAACGAACCCAACGTGAAACACCTTTGAGCTCTTTTATAGAGCTGAATTGTGTGGTTTTAAGTACAAAAAGACTTTTAATATCTGATAAGGAATTGCATGATTTCTTGATGAGGGCTTGATGGAAAATTTAGCCTAAGAAAAAGAACATGAGACTTCAGTAATAAATAGACCTTGCTCAGTTCCAAATTCTGACAATTACTAGCTGTATGACCTGGGACATATTGACATTTCTGACTCTCGGTTCTTTCACTGTAAAGTGGAGAAAATGATGTCTAATTCAGTAGTCGATTGTGACTGGTAAATGATATAATGCAATTAATGCTTAGTGGAGTGTTTAACGCACACTAAGTGTTCAATGTCTGCCAGGTAGCATTTGCTATTTCATTTTGCATTTGGCTCCTGGGGCCCACACTCAGTTTACGGTTGAGTGCACTGTATTTTAACTCCAGGGCAGATACCAAGAAAAATCTTCCATTGCATGGCAATGTGGCACAAAACATGGATATTCTATGCAGAACTCATATTCAAAATTCATACAAATTCTCATTTGCTACATACTATAAATCAAATAATCCCTTCTTTTCCAAACAGAAAAGATCTAGTAGGATGTTTGTTGATACTCCATAAGCATCACAACAGAGGAGTCTTAACTCTTTGGTACATGCTTTTCTATTAGATGCCAAACATATGACTATCAGGGCCCTTGGTTGTCTGCAGTGTTGCCAAGAACCATAATAAAACTATTAGTAACTGAGCACTTATCATTTGCTAAATAATTTGTGTATGTCTAATTATTTAAAACTAAATCCAGTTAAATAAGCCTGATTTTAAAATCCTATTTTCCCAAGTAAAGATGATGGCTAATATAGAGTTGCCCAATACACATAATAAAGGTAGAACAATATTATTAACAGATGAATTGGATTAAATTATAGCTTACAACTATCTTAATTAAATTTCTAGCCATCAAAAAAGATTTAAATGTGGAAGAAACACCTGGGCTTTATGCAAGTTGTCTACACATAATTTGATTAAAAATCATTGTCTGGCTAATCATCAATGAACCTGTAGAGAAGAGATGAAGAGAAATAAGGATATTTGACTAAATGGCTTATTTGTAACTCAGGATTAAGTGTAATAAAGAAGTTGTCATACATTTATTATAGGTTTTTTGTATATTATATACACTTTAAGTATCTTTGAGAAACATATTAACTTTAAAACCTACTACATTAAAAAAAAACCCAGGTGCCAGGGAAAGTGTTGAGGTGAGAGGAAGTCAGACCTCTTAGTAACATAAACTTGTTATACCTCAACTTGAACAAATTCAGATTTACACTTTACACTACCATTGTTTGGTTAAAAGGTCTCATTTGAAAGCTTCTAGCTCATGATGGGTATTAGTTTGAATGAATACTGGACTTTGTCCTACACAGGGTGACAATTACTCCCACCTTTCTTGAAGAATACCCTTCCCTAGCTCCACTTTCTCCTCCTATCTTCAGGGGTCCCATTTATTGAGTCAGCTGATAATTCTTTCACCAAAAGTGCTGTTTTATATCCTTCAGCTTGATCTCAAAATAATCATTTGGAAAATAAATAGTTAAGAAAGAAACAGGCAACACAAACCAATACCATTACACAATACAAAGTCATATCTCTGCTCTAACCATTATATAATTATTAATTTTAATGTTTTTTCTCTGACTTTGTTAAGGGATAAAATGGCCCAAAGGCTAAAAGGTATAAGTACAATTAACATCTAAGCCTAAGCTAAAAATAAAATCTTTTTATTTGTAAGTAATTTCATTGACTTTTTGTATAACTTTCTCAATTTTTGTGGAAAAAAACTCACTAATGAGATTTAAAGAGAGTTATTCCTTAGAGCCCAGGGCAGAAACACTGTTGTGCCAGCCAGACATCAAAACAAAGAAATCTCAAGGGTAAATATCTGGAAATAGTTAAGCCAATTTCTCTTCTTCCATTACGGAGTATAGCTTCAAATACAGGGTCAATGTTTCTGTATGAGGTCAGTAATACTAATTGACAAAGATAATGAGAAAAGACAGAAAATCAAAGACAAGGCTAAGATAGCAGCTCCTTTAGTATTTGTCATTACTACTTTGAAGATAGTCACCTTTTCCTTACTGTAATTGACTATCCACAATGAAATACTTGGATCAGAGGGCTGGGGAGATGGCTCAGTGGATAAAGCACTCGCTCCATGAAGTACCTGGATTCAGATTCCCAGAAGCAATGTAAAGATGGAAGTTGTAGTGTGAGCATCTGCAATCCAAGAATGCCTTCTATGGTAGGGTAACAGTTAGAGACAGGACGTCTCCCAGAAGCTCATGTTAGGAAATGGATTTAATGAAGTCTGGTGGAATTCTCAATATCAAAGTAACTTCCTTATACTACATATTGTGTATAGGAGACTTAAATAAATAAATTTTCATTTCTAGCTCATTAATAGTCACAATGTCAGAATAGGAAATATGTTCATTTAATATTAAATTTATAGCAAAACACAGGTAAGATTTGTCATCATTATAAGTAAATACCAGATAAAAGTTAAAGCATCCATTACCACTGAAATATATCTTTCTGAGAAAATAGAAAAAAAGCATTAATGTGGTTTCCATTTTTCAAGCTTATATTAGTTTGGCAGGTTGTGTAAAGTGGAATTGCTCACAGTTTGCCATCTCCCTGGGGCTGTAGCTGATGGCGGCTTGATCCCCAGGAGTCTGATTTAATTTCCTGCAGTGAATGACTGTAGAGATCAGAGCATTGATCTTAAGAAGGGTCCTGGAAGGTCTCCTGAGATTATGGCAGTGCTCTGGGACCCCAGGGTTGCAAATGGAATGCTCGGCAATCATAAAACAATGCCGTGTACTCTGGGCCACTGAACTTTCCTTGGAAGAGGAACACCATCCCAAGCAACCTTTTGCTATGAAATATGTCAAGTTCCCTAGTGCAAAATCCTGGTGGCCTGTATGCTCTGGAAAAAGACCAACTCGTCATTTTTACTTGGGTTATTTTTTTATGGGGGCTGGTTTTTATCATAGTTAAATTTTCACAGAATCATAACTACCTTTATTGTTGTGAAAAATATTTATTCAGCATCACTCATAAGTGAGCAAATCCACCTGCCAAGGTTAAGTGACACACTCAAGTACATTCATCTCATTACCTGCAGAGTCATGGCTGGAACTCAAGCCTTGTGATTCCTATTCGAGTGTCTCACTGACTATGTCTCTTAGTGTCATTGAAGAAAAGTGCATTAAAAATATTTAAATACATTGACCACAATAATCTTTAATGAGCCCTTCATGTACACTAAAGGCTGTTTAGAAGACATAAAATCCTTTATTACATCATAAATGACCTATCTTAGATTAATATGCCACCAATAATGAACATTCATCCATCTACAGAATTTTATATCCATCAACAAAAGTTGGAATATTGTTTTCCTGAGTACAAGTTTGGTTGAGTGACAATAAGACCACAGTTTTCTTGTTCTAGAGTTCCAGTAGGCCCTTTTCTATAGTCATAAGTAGGTATTTAAATGACTGATTGACATTTCATATTTGAAATGAGTCGGAGTAAAGCCTGTCCTGGATACTAGCAGCCATTCCTAAAACCTTCTAAGGGAAAGGGGTAAGCGTGGCTACTTTGCTAAGATCTAAACTAAGGTCAACTTGTCTTTCAACAATTGCTCAACTGAAAACTACAGCTGTCATTCCCTCAGGGGTTATTGCCACATTTCTGTCATCTCCTCCAAATAGCCCTTTCCTCCAAGTGAGCCTCAGAGGTGCCCTCTACAAAGCAAGAGGCAGCCATGGCAGTGAAGCCAGCTCCTGGATGACTGTCAAGACACCTACAGGGAACTGCCAGCTGCCAACCAGCACACAGTATCCTTGGGAATCCGTATGACCCTTATGAAGCAAGATCTGGCCCTGACAGACCCAAAGAATCATGAAGGGTCTTTTCTTCCTGTCTTTGGATATTACCACTTGGCAACCTGCACTCAAAATTTTGAGATACACGAACCACAATGGTTGTCCCAGGACTCACAAGTCTCCTGGCTGTAATCTCTGGGCCATATTTTGTGATTCATCTATGATTGGGAATTAGCAGCTGCTGACCCCTAGTGGAATGCTTTTGTGTGGTAGCAACAGGGCTACCTATTGAACAATGAGGTCTTTAGAGACAAAGCTGCCTTGTCCTCAGTATCCAGACACAACAACCTGGTGTCCTCAGAGGATATGGAAGTTTCATGGAAGGTCATGCTATGTAGTTTCATTGCTTTAAAGAAAAGAATTCTACTACTCAGCCTTATTTTTTGACTAACCCATGGTTCACATGTGTTCCTTTAATTTTAGCTTGTTTATTTTTTCACTTTTAATGCTTTTTAAACCTTTCAGATAGGTTTTCACTATGGTATCAAGTTGCGTTGTCTTTAAATGACTCTAGCTGATATCTAGTAGGTATTGCTTTGTAAATTGCCCACCCTTACTTCTACATTACTATATATTTATATTGTTAATAAAATGTGTCTTACTAAATATTTGTGATTGCAACATGTGCACACAAAGATGACAGGACGATGTCATACTTTCCACTAGAAAACAGCAGTTGGTGGGAAAGGACATTGAGAACTGTGAGGAGTCAGAAATTTTAGTCTTTTGCATGCTAACAAGTTAAGCTGTCACAGCTTCAGGAATGCAGCAGTAGACACAGGACACTCAGGCCAGAGACATAGATGTTTACTATTCATGGCAGTTGGAGAATTCCACAAGTTCCAGTTCCTACAGGGCCAGGTGGTACCTGCAAACACAGTGAGTCCTTACATTATGGACATGATAATGGACAGCAAGCATGCCATGTGCACAGAGGAAAACACTCTATGTTCCTATTGGTTATATATACATGTTTGAAGAGAAAATTCAAATCAAAGCAAATCAGTGACTCTGCACTGAAGCCAGAGAGTAATGCAAGTATGTCCTGGGGAATATTTGCCCCAAGGTCATCCCAACATTGTCCTTCCAGACCTCTTCCTCTAATGCATTCACCTGCGAGCAGGTGAAGCCACAGACTCCTCAGAACACTTTCCCAATGCAGATTGTAACAAACCTGTAAATCCACTGTAGCACGGATCCCAGAAGCATTCAATAGATCAAGGCTGTCTCTGGCACAGTATCAAATCAGTAAATCATTGAACAGAATGGTTTCTCCTCAATGAGGCCTCAAAGCTGCTGTCACTGCTCTATATACAGCTTTTCTCCATCAAGAAAATCCCATTTAGAGCATATAGATCCAGAAGTGTAGCCATAGTACAGAGACAGCAAAGTGCACTGAATTGGCTCAAAGAGCCCTCCACAAACTACCATCACCTTCCGTTCTCCCACTGTGAACTTTCCCAAAACCAACTGATAAAATGATGTGATTCCAAGGGTTCCCTAATCCTCCTCCACTTGTTTGCTTACTTAGACACCTGTAACCAAAGAGCAAAATCAGTCTTGAGTTTCTCTTCTCCCTGAGGTCCCCCAGCATATTTAAAAAGAAAAGCATGTGTTCTCAGTATCCCTCGTGGAAAGATGATAGTGATCCAATCCCAACTCACCTTTCTTCTCACAGTGTCTAATATCATAGAGAAGAGGTGTGTGCTTGGAGCGGGCATCTGATAGGTATGGAGATAGAGGTGCAGATAGAAATAGATAGGGTAATGATAGATAGTAGATAGATGGGTATATGAGAATGTAAAGTATCTTACTCTCAGTTTAAAGCAGCAAAGCATTCTAACTCTGAGCCCTGAGCTATCAGCTCAACTATCCACACAATGTTCTTTAGTACATTGAAAATTACTAGCATTCAGTGGAATCCCTTGATTTCAGAAGCCCCAGCTATGTTTCCCACCTGAGGAACAAGGTTTGTTCCTTTTGACTCTACCACTTGAAGATGCACAGAAGAAAACTTGTGGTTTTTTTTTTTTTTTTTGTAATTCAATTGGAGGCATGTCCTGTCATGAAGGTAACATGATCTTCTAACCACCCACTGGCAACATAAATGGTAGAGACCTTTCCAGGATTGCAAAAGTTTCTTTAGAATTCTTAAAATTCACTTCCCATTGCACAGTGTTGGTCATCTTCAGTAATATAAACTCAATCCACAATACTCCAATGCTTATATGATTGTGTTTTGCTAGAGTTTGACTATCTTGGAAAATTTTTCTGCGAGATCATCCAAAAACGACCTTAAATACCGTTCAGCCTTGGAGTGTCATCTCTCAGTTAGTCAGGGGTAAGTGGAAAGATGGCCCAACTGTCCCTTTTCTTCCTTCATGGGAAGGAGCACCTTATTTCCTCATCCCCCAAGATAATCAATTCAAATTCTAACTATGAAATTAGTTCCTCAATATACCACTAGTTAATTTTCCACTTTTTAAACTCAGAGCATTGGCAGATCTCAAATATTGTCTTATGAACCTTTACCCACCCAGTTCTGTCTTTGTCTTAGTTATTATGCTGCAGGAAAATGGTCCCTAACTGCCAGACTGCAATCCCCTGGGACACACAGCTGCTGTTTCAATGCCTTTGTAGGTATTTCTCAGGAAGTGACTTTCATTCACTTCCTCAAGTCCAGATTGTTAGACAAAGTGGAGGAACATGTATTCTCTCATCTAAACCAATACGCACACTACTAATTCCAATCAGTTCTTTTTTGAAATCCCTCTACTTAGCCTACAGGGCCATCTGTAAGTCTCCAACCCCAAATCCATCTTTGCCAATAAGGGAAGAGATGAGACTATCCGTGAGCATGTAGGGAACAGAAGATATGCACAGAAAGTTTTTATTGAATAGATATAGCCGAATTCAGAATTCTTGTAGATAATGCACACATCCAACACATTCCATTTTAGGGAGGGGTGGCTGAAATTGTGTGAGTTTTCTTCACTGAGGAGAAATCAGCTACTTGTTTCTGCATATGAAGTATACCACATTGTCAATATAGCAAAGAAAAGCCAAAATTGGCAAGCTGGAGGGTTGACATGCTATAAAGCAGATGGTCATGGGAAGTGGACTTCAGTTTCCATTTCTCCATAGTGTGCATCACTCCGAAGACAGCATTTCATTCATTCATGCTGCAGCTTAGTATTTAAAGGTTTGGAACTGTCGGGTTATTGTGAAGAAGTTGCTTCATCATTGGCTTAGCTCTTCAACTGTCTTAGACATGTTGAAGAAATCCCCTTCAATATGCTTGCTAGGTCATAATTTTATAGGATACTTGTTACATAACCCAATCAATAAACATTTCAGAGAGATGTACTCCATTATTGTTCAAGAGAGATGTATATTCCTCTGGAGAATAAACTTTTGGCTTAAAAAAAGACAAATAGGACTTTAACATTTATTTTCCATTATAAAAAATTACACAAATATTTATTGGTACCAACTCTCAGATTTTCAAAGTATTTTGTCATCAATTTACTTTCTATAAATATCATGAATGGACAAATTAGTCCAGTAATGAAATATTAACTTTTTAAACATGAGAAGTTTGGCAAGAAAAGAGTCTCTTAACTCCATCAAAACTCCAGGAATGGCCTGTGATAAGACCCAAGATTGAGAGGGCCCTCAGGGGAGTGGGGGCAGGGAGGAGGAAAATGATGGTACCAACACAGGATGTGACTATACAAAGTTTCTTCTTAATAAAAATATATAAATAAATAATAAAAATTTGCCTCATTAAAATAGAAGTCTTTCCACTAAGAAAGATTTATTTTCGTTTTTAGAGGAAACTATCAAATAATGCTATAGAGGAAGTGAAAGCTTTCTCCAGGTCTGAACCTGGAAGGAAGACCCTCAGTGCTATTCCATCCCTTAGAATAAAGTTTTGTTAGAGCCAAACGTCCAAGTACCACCCACGTCCTAAGTTTAGTTCCACAGCCAAGGTACAAACATTACTACTTTGATATCATGCTGTATTGAAAAATAGAAGCTTCCAGCCCATAAAATTATATTTCCTGCTATAAAACCTCTCATTGGATCTCCTATGTACCTGGAAAATATGGAGCATAAAGTGTCTTAAGTTTCATAACTCAAGACATCTTTTTCTTAGGATGTTTTTAATATGTTTGCTTTTTCTGAAAAAAAAAGTTTTCAAAGAAGTAAAGGAAATGACAGATGATGGTGTATGAAATTAGGGGCTGGCTAAATATTAAATATGCATAGCTGCATCTAAATGAACACATTAGAAATAACAAGAAAGTCTGAGCAAATTATGACAAACAGCCAATACCCAAATAATTAAACTCATCACCATGTTTCAGTCTATATATAAATCTTTATTCTGATGTAGAAAATATTTGAAATAATATTGGAAAATTGCACTGTGAAATTTACAAAGTAAAACAATGACTGAAAAAATATAAAAAATAATTGGAATTTTGGGCAATTTTAGCAATACAGATACAAGAGAGACTATAATATCTTTAATACCAACTCTACTCAGGAACAAAAAAGAGCATATAGATTGAAGACAATATAAACATAAAATGACAAATATGGAAGAAATATATGTAAAGTAAAATAAGGAAGAGAGGGGTTTGGGAATATGTCTCAGTGGTTAAGAGTACTTGCTTGCAAAACCTGCTAGCCCCAGGTCAATTTCTAAGCCACCATGTGAGCAAGACACAAAGTATTGCAAACATCTGGTGTTTGTTTAGAGTGACAGCAGACCCTGATGCATGTGCATGAACACACATGCACACATGAACAAATAAATAAAAATAAATAAATAAAAGGGAATATAAATGACTTTTGGTGAGTCAGGGATGAAGATTTCCATAGAGTAATTAGGTTTGACCTGACTTGACCAGCTAAATAAGGTATCTGTAGACACAGACATGGAGGAAACAAGGAAGACAGACAGCAGACAGGGAAAGCATTTGTCCACAATGGTGAGCAGAGTTATTGGGAATTCCCTACAAAGAAAAGCTGAACAACTTATGCTTGTACATATTTATAGGAGCTATACTGTGAATTTCTTTTGAAAACTTACTGTTTGTGATTTTATTTTTGCACAATAGAGAGATATTGAAGATACTATAACCCGGGAGACATAATAGGAGCTATGTCTTACTATTCCTCAGGGATTATGATATGGATAGAGGTATTCACAAAGGTAGGTTTGTACAAGATGAAGCCTTTGTGCATAAGATAATATGGTAGTATAATTAGAATTAGTATAAACTTTACACCATATATATGTATATATATACACACATTATACCCTAACCTACCATGATTAGTATTTAAAAATACATGTATTTAACTATGAAACTTATACAAAAATGTTCTTAAGACATATTTCTAAATTTCCCCAAACTTAGCATACTGAAAATGTTCATCCACATGTGAAAGAATCAACTGTTTTGTATGAAACAATAGATTGTGAGATGAATCTCAAAAAAATTGTCTGTTGAGAAAGGTAAAATGTACATATTTTATAATTTCATTCCATACACAATGTTAGACGATGCAGAGAAAATGAAAATGACAGAAAATCAATATTGGGTCAAAGGATAGACTTGAGAGGAGGTGGGCAGAAAAGAATGAATGGACTATAAAGAGACAGAAAGGACGCTGGAAGCTGAGCATTGTGTCTCATACCTGAAATCTGTACACTCAGTGGAGAAACTATTATCTCTAGTTCAAAGCTAATCTTGGCTTGTACAAGAGATGAGACCAAAGAGAGAGCAGGAGGGGGAGAGAGCATTTGGGGAATGATTAAAGAATATTATTATAATCTTGATTTTTGATGTGAAGCTATGTCAAAAGTTATTATAAAACACTGCTTACAAGTAGATATAACTCAGTTAAGTTAATATATGTAATCATACAATCTTTCAGTTCAATTATTTTCCATAGCAAGAATAGAAAATAGTGAAGAAGTCATACATGATCAATGGAGCATTATTAAATTATTTCATATAGGAATGCAGGCATTATGGAAAGAAGAAATGAGGAAAAGGAGATAAAGAGACTATATAAAGAAAGGATTATGTAAAAGTTCTCAACTCTGAAAAAGGAAATGAATATCCAGATCTATGATACCCAAATGACTACAAATATATTGAACATCAAAACATGTTCCTGAGACACATTACAATAAACATGGCAAAATTCAAAGGCAATAGAATATTGCAAGAAGAAGAAAAGAGACTCCTCGTGAAATGAGCTTATGTCTCTTCGTAATCCTTGAGGCTCCCATGAGAACGTGGACCATAAACTACTAAAGAAAAATGAGACAAGCAATAATCTTATCAGTGGCAAATCTATAAAGATGATCTCAACCCCCAGAAGGTGGAGTTTCTCCATTCTACACTTGTCTACTAGAAATGCAACAGGGAAGTATTCAAGATGAATTTCATGTGTAGTTTTGAGCACTTGGTCCCAAAGTAGTGATAAAGGTAGGAAGTTTGTGAAACCTTTAGGAGGTGGAGTCTTGTTGCAGAAAATGAGTCACTGGGGGTGGGCCTTGAGATTTAATACCCTGGCATCCCATCCTGTCTGTTCTCTGTTTCTGACTATAGATACAATGCAACCAATCAGCTAGCACTCCATAGCTGTCTTCCCTGCCATAGAACAGCTGCAATGCCCTTGTGCTGTGAGTCAAAATCAGCTCTTCCTCCTCTGAGTTTCTTCTTGCCAGGTGTTTGAACGTAGTGATGGAAAAAGTATTAGTACAGTTGTTATCACCTGAAAATAGGGGGTTATAACCCTAAGATATTTTATATAAATATCATGGTGATCACCAAGGGGTGGAAAGTCTAGTATGGACTCAAAAAAGAGAATGAAATTAAAGACTATCACTAAAAAAACATCATTATCTCAGCAATAAATATTGCACAAGAGAATAAAGGAAGTAGGCAGCATACAGAAAACAAAAGAAATATAAGGAGTCCTTGACTGTCAATAATTATTTTAGAGGTAGATGGATTAAACTTTCCAATGAAACTATGAACAGCTGAATAGATAAACAAATATCAAAGTCCAGCAGCATGTCACCTGTTAGAGACTCAACCACTGATCCCTTACTGACTGAAAATCAATCGATGGGGGCAGATATTCTGGACAAATTTTAACAAAATATAAACACTAACAAAATGGACTTTACAATAGATATTGACATAAGATGCATAGAAGCCATTACATAATGGGAAAGGGCAATCTTTTAAAAAATGGCAATCACAAATGCACAGGCATATACACAGCTTTTGATCACTGATACATATAATAAATATTGAGTTATGTAAGGAAATGGATAAAAGTGCAATAATAGCAAGCGACTTTAGTGTTTACTTTCAAAATAAGATTTGAAGTTGAACTAAATAGGAATTTATAATACTCATTTGTAATAAAAATAGAGAGAGAATGGTACCCTTACCCAGGTTTCTCCAAATGTATTATCCTAAAAAGCTACAGTATGATGTCCTAACTGAGATGCTTATACTGATGCAGTGAAGACATAACACATTCCCTTCACTAAATTGACTTCTCATGCTGCCTTCTTGAGTCATGCCTGTTCTTGAACTTCACCCTATCCTTCACAAATAGCAAACGCTAATACAGCTTCATTTCTATGATTGTGTTATTTCAAGAATTTTATATAAATGGAATTGTCGCTCCCAATTGGCTTGCCTTGGTTGTCATATGTCTCTGAACATTGGACCATATTGCTGTAGACATAAATGACAGTTTGTTTCTATTTCATTGCTGAGAACAAGTACATTGTATGGATGAACTACAGTTTGTTTAAACATTTGCTTGTTAAAAAGACATCTGGGATGTTTCAGCTTCTGAAATATTATGAGCAAAGCTTCTGTAGATATTTAGGTTAAGGTTTTTGTGAGAGCATAAATGTTTATTTGTATAAAAATTATCAAGAATACAATTTTAAGCACTTCCCTCTCATGTTTAGACCAGACAATTTAGTTGTTTAAGTGATTTATATCAATGAATAATAATTATATAAATGGATGAGGCAAGTGTGATGTAAGTATACATTTTACAAAGATTCAAACAAAGGCTTGTATATAACCAACCTAGATTATCATTTAATTTGTGGTTAGGGCATCCAGATATATCTTTTTACCAACTTTGAAATATGAAACATAATGATATAATTATCATGAAATCAAAATGATCAACGAAACTATTCCTTCTTTGTAATTTCTACACATTGATGAGTGTCTTCTCTTTTCCCAGGTTCCCTTCCCCTTAACCTATGCTAACCATTCTTCTGTTCTGTGTTTCTATGTGACTGACTGTAACATTCCACACATAAGCAGGATAACATAGTGTTTGTCTTTCTGTAGCTGTCTTATGTAACTTAGCAAAATGTCATCCTAGAGTGAATTTCAGTAGAGATATAAAGATGTTAGACATCAAAAGAAAAGTTCAAAATCTCTATCATGGGAAAGCAACTTTAAATAATGGTTAGATGTCACTTTATATCTATTAAAATGACTTTTCAAGAATGATGAATGTTCACCATGCCGAGAAAGTGGAGAAAAGGGAGCAGACTACAGAGGATAATTGAAAAAAGAAAGCACTGGTTAATAATTAAAAGTAGAACTATGACATAATACCTAAGTTCCACTTTCAAGTATGAGAACAAATGAAACCACTAACTCAGATATCTGCATTTCTATGTATAATATAATATTATTCACAATAAGGAAGTTGTAATAGCAACCTCTATTATGAAAAATATACATGGGATCCTATATTTGTGAAATAATATCACATATATTAAGTCTTTAAAAATAATAAGATGTTGAAGCTGGAGAGATGGCTCGTTAGATAAAGCATGAGTGTGAAGATCTGAGTTTGGGTCCTCAGCACCTATGCAAATGCAAGGAAAGGAGGAGGCATGGTGGCCTGACTGTAATCCCAGGTCTTTGCAGGCAGACACAGGATTTGCAGGGTAATAGTTGGACTAGCTAATGTAGCACACTTTGGATTCAAATATGAGACCCTGTCTTGATAAATAAGGTGAAGGGCAAATGAGGAAGATACCCAACATCAGCCTCAGGTCCACATGCACACTCACATAGGTGTGCCTCAGACATGTGAATACAGACACACATGCAAAAAATGAAATATTTCCATTTATGACACAGAGATGTGTCAGAAAGACATTATTTCATGTTAAAAGAGACACAGAGACATATATGTTGTATAATATCAGCAAATTTGTCCCCAAATTTCAATCTCATGGAAGAAGCAATTAAGATATTGGGTGTCTGGACTAGAGGGTTTTAGAAATGGGAAAATATTGGTCAAAGGATAAAGTTTACCTTCTATAATCTGAGTCACCTTTGGATACCTAATATACAGGAGGGTAGTTATTATTCACATTGCATTACATAGCACTATATTATATTTGAAATTTTATAAGAGGATAGCTCAAATGTATTCTCATCTAAAATAAAACAAAGAAATGATAAATATACGAGGTAATTCAAAGGTTAATTTGTTGTGTTACACAAGTAATTCCAGAATGTATATGCATAGTAAAATATCACATTGTAAGCCATAAGCACAACTTCTATTTTCTAGCTTTATAGCTTAAAATCTGGACATTTTAATAATAGCCTTTCACATACTAAATACAAACACATGAGTTTTCACATTGCTCCTACAATGCAGCAAAGTTTAGTTAATAAAATATTATGGCCCAACATTTGACCATTGACCTAGAATTCTTCATTCCTGGGTAGGATATTACTTATTGAATGAACAGAAATTCAGTAATTTTATACATGGCATAGAATAAAAAGATGATACCCTTAGGTCCTGTTATGTTGTCATCTACAATGAACTGATTTTCTAAGGAAAGCTAAGGTGACTATTGAAAATAAATACTAGAGTACAAGGTGAAAACTTGACAAAGGGTATGAGTCCTTCTTGCTCGTTTTCTTATACTTTTGAAGCAGAATAAAAATAATTAAAAACAGTTTTTTCGTGTATCATATCATAAGCATAAGGGATAAGGAGAAAGAGAAAGGTACAAACCCAAATATAGGTTCTCATTAAAGGGAATTGCCTTCCAACTATTTTCAGGTTTTTAATATTCCTTGGAAATTAAGGATTTTTTGAGGTGAAAATAGGTGTATGGTGAGAAAATATCTAAAATAAATTATTAAGTGAAGGCTAACTTTTATTTAATAAAGTGAACCAAAGGTATATTTTGTGATTGTTGTGATGCTAGTTAGGCAATGCTTATTAATGACATGTCTACATATCGCCATAGTGATCCCAGATAGGAATGTAGTCATGATTGAATCAAACAGTACATGTAAAGCATATAAAATAGTGTCTGGTATGTAGTAATGATAATAAGGGCTTGGTAAGTGGTAGCTGTTAAGTATCATATAGTACAGTTGGGAAATAAGATGTAGAGTGTTTTGCTTGCAATGCAAAAGCATGTGGTGTGTGGTATGTGTGTGAGAGAGAAAGAATGAGAGGAGAGAAAAGGAGAAGAGAGACAGGCAGAGAGACAGACAGAAAGGGAAAGAAAGGTCAAGAGAAAGCCAGAGACAAAGACAGAAATAGAGAGCAATGAAACATGGAAGAGAGAATTAATTATACTAATTATACACATTTAGACGGAAAACCTTGGTTGACAAGAATAGTCTTTACAAAGGAGTTCATTTTTCCTTCAGGTTTGAATAAAAGATAAAATTAGAAATATATTTCCAAGTCCAGAAGGTTAGAATGAGGGCGAAACTGACGCAGGAAGGGGTTGGGGCGGTGAGGGATGTTGTATGTAGACAGGGACACCAGAAAAGGAGTAGACATGTACTGGCCAAGTATTTGGACTCTTTGATGAAGCCAAAGGAAAATCATGAATGCTTTCCGGGAGGCAAGTCTCATGATAAAGTTAATTTGGGAGGTATTATTCTAAATATAGCGATCTGACAACATAGAGGATACTAGAAGAGTCAAAGAAGACCGGAAGAAAATCAGCAAAGGAAAGGGAAACCCAGTTTAAATCAAAATGTCATTTTCAATTCCAGAAATAGAAAATGGGTGAAAAGATATAATTTTAGAGGACAAAAGAAGGAAACCAAGGTGCCAAGTGTTTCTACTTTTCAATCTATGTTGAAATTTAACAAAGGCATTTTCCCGGCAACCAGATTCCACATCAACATGCCTTTCAGAGAGCATCCTAACTCTTTCCCTGATGACCAAATAAAGGTTAGAATTCGTTTAGGGTTAACTTGAAACCAAAGTGTTATCATTCTTTTCTTGGTTTTTATATTTTTGCACTGCCTGAAATGTGTTCCTTTATCCAGTTTCCCTACCATTTCTTTCCACCTTTCACAATTTATATTATATGACAAATATTTTGTAAGATCACTGGGGTATATGTACATGCCTTTTATATATACCACTTACAGAACTTGGCAAGCCCTGGTATGGCTTGCACACTTTAAAATACCTACAAGATAGAAATGTGCTTGGCAGAAACGTCACTTCTATCTTGCATCATTACCGGTTTGTTTCATTATGTGATGCACTTACTAGACACTCAATAAATATTTTCTGAATGAAGGAATAAACATTCATAGGCTGCAACTAACTCAAACACCTTCACTGTTGAAGGTGTGGGGAATTTTTGTCTTTCTGAGACAAGAAAATTCAGATTTTTTTTCTGAAGAGTATGAGAAATAAGAATCCTTAATTATCTAAATTAAAAGTAGCCATATGGATAAATCTAAAGGACCCACAGATGCTCAGCTCCTTAGACTCTCTGGACTCAGGTCAGAAGAGAAGTTAAACATCATTAGAGTTAAAAGCCTGTTTTAGACTTCCAACACAACTTAAAATAAAAGCACATAGACTCTTAAGGTCAGAATAAAATCAATGAAACAGACTTAAAACTCACCCTCCATGAATCAGGGAACTGAGCAGAAGAAGGGGCAGAAAGATTGTAAGAGTCATGGTGGGAGAGATCACCCAGAGATCCCCTACAACTACAATTAATAAAGGAGAGGGCAAGCTTGTCGCCTCCTATGCTATCCATAACCCATTGCCACATGGATTGTTCCAGTGTGCCCACCAAGGAAGATACCCAGGGGATTGGGGATTAGGACAGTGGGAAATGGGAATATAAACACAATATTTCCTCAATCAATGTATCTAATTTTGGGCAATAAAGCTAAACAAAAAAGAAATAAAAGCCTGTTTTAAAGTTGTTAGTATTGGAACCAAATAAGTCCCTCCATTTTGGTAGCACAGTGATGAAGAAATCACATAGTTCAGCACATAGGATTGCCCCATTAATAACTAGTGCAATGCTTCTAAGAGTATGTAAGCATTTTATGTTTAAATTTGAGTGTAAAAATGATACTGATACTGATTAGGGGACTAGAGGAATTATGTGAATTCTAAGATTTGTTTAGTTATTCAAGGATGATATCAACTCCTTTTTGTATAATGCCTTATTAGGTAATGAGAATAAAATGTTTGGGGATACAAAAAATATTTGCTCAAATGGTTATCTTCATATTTATTAGTGTAATGTTCTAAATTTAAGACATGAGTTCTTAAAATAGAAAAGTTGGCTTCTTAAAATTACATGAATTTGAATATGGATCCCAATAAGATGATTAAGTACCATCATTCACATAAGTATCAATGTCACAAAGTGCTTCATGGTGTAGAACCTGAATGAATGTTAACTTCCTCTTCTCCACACCTCTTCTCTTTAGGAAAGAATAACCATGTATGAACACAACACATTTAGACCCCATACCATAGCCATTTTTCATTGTTGAACCTATGCAATAGAGGCTGGGTTCTTGGTTGCATTAAAGAAGAGCAGACATAAACATAGACAGCATCGAAACAACAAACTTGATAAGCATTCAGTTAACTGTGGCTGTACCTATTACTACTGCTTTTGAGCTGCTGCGTCTGAGGTTGCACAAGAAGACTCTGGCTGCTGTGTACAGAGGAGCAGGTGATGAAGTCCTGGGGTATGGCTCCTTAGTCACATTAGCTACCAATCATCAAAGAGTAATGTCCTCTGACCTGAAATTATGAGATAAATTCCCCATGTTAGCCCAGGACCTCACAGCCTTCAACACCTCATTTTCACATTTCTATCCACACTAATAAAATAGACCTGTATTGCTTAGAGAAATCGACCTTCTATTTCATATTTTCTCCTCTCCTGACCAGAGGGAGACTTGATAAGTGTGGCCATGTTCATTGAACATTAAAATAGAAGTAAGTGCTGTGATTTAAATTGAAATTTTAGCCAAAGGGAATAGAATTTAGATTTAGAAGATAATTTAAATTCTTGCTAAAATAGCCACTTGGAGCTATTGGATGTGCCAGTAAGGGAAAAACACAGTGGGGCAGTGGAAGTTGGCCATATTCATGCATTTGAGGCAACTATTTACTGAAAGGTATGTTGCCAAATAGCCCATAAAGTTCTCTAAACCCAGGTAAACTGGATATTTATACTAGTGTTATTATCCACATCAGTGCATATACTCCCTTTTGGAAATTGAGATCATATCCAATGTAAGAAACAAGAGGAGATACTACATTAATCAGTATATCATATATATATAATTTTGCCTAGAATGATACTTTTCCATTGTAAACTAACAATGGCATGTTTAATGATGAGAAATGTCACTTTGTCCAACTTTCTTCAAAGAATTCTATTCATTTGGTCTTGTTCATACTGGAATTAATCACTGAAACTGAACTAAACCTCATTAGCTATATTGAAGAATATCTTAGATAAAACATTCTTTCAAATAGCTTAGTTTATTTATTTATGGAAATTGATGAAATGGTCACACAATTTCTGGATAAAATATTTTAACAAAAATTCAATTTTGATTAGCATGCTTAAATAAAGGAAGACATTAAAAATTCCACATGGGAGTATTTTAAATTATTTTGGCTTGGGCTGGAGAGATTTCTCAGCAGTTAAGGCACTTGCCTCCAGTGTCTAAGTCCCCGGGTTCAATTCCACCCCAGTACCCACATAAGCCAGATCCACAAAGTGGTGGCCCTGGTGTGTTCTCTCTCTCTCTTTCTCTCTCTCGCTCTTTCTCTCTCTATCTCTCTGTATTTTTGCTTGAAATGAATAAATAAAATATTAAAAAAAACAAAAAATATTTTGGCCATATAAGTTATTGGAGAGTTTGAAATTCTCTTTTGTAGAGATCTTGTATCTAAATTACTTCTGGCAATTTCTCAAAAAGAATAAAATCTCTCTCTAGTGAGAGATAATTTACCACTATTCAAAATAGTTTGCTCCAACTTTAAAGACATTTCACAAGATTTTCTCATACTATATATATATATATATATATATATATATATATATATATATATAATTATTCAGAATAAATATGTTAATTAAAAATGGTGACTGTATTTGGAAGCCAAGAAATTAAATGCAAAAAGAAAAAATGAATTCAAAATAAAGATGATTTCAAGAGAAAAAATTTAAAAAAAAACATGTTTGTGTGATGGTGATTATAATTGGGACAAGTTTCTTCACCTTCCAAAGTGTTTGTTTTGTTTGGATAATTTTTGCAGAGTTCCTATTAAAATCTAGCCACACTGATTTATAGATTGACTCAATCAACAGAAGGCATTGCAAGGCTTTATGGGAAGATAGGAGCCCCACTTCCTGGCTGTAAAGTTCTGATGCAGCCTGTACAACAACAGAGAAGATGAGCATGTGCACAGATCCACCACTCTCCAGGGATATATAAAGGGGCCCAGGCAAGTGACTGTCAGAGTCAAACCTGCCACTCACATCTTCCCTTCCTCCTCAGCCTGCTCTCAGACCTCGCCATGGCTAGCCACAACTACTGCTCTGGAAATCGGGCCTCCAGATCGCTTAGAAATTCCTGCCATGCTTCACTCAACCCCTCCATGGCCCTTTGCTCTATGAGTGCAGGCTGTGGAGATGCCCTGTGCTTACCCAGCAGCTGTCAAGATCGATCCTGGGTCATGGACAACTGCCAAGAGACCTTTGGGGAACCAGCCGGCTGCCAGCCAGCCAACCGTGAGGCCAGTGACTGTGAAAACTCTTGCTATTCCTCCACTGCTTACTATGTGCCCAGACCCTGTCATGGAACCAGCTATCTTCCTGCCTCCTCCCTCCTCAACAGCTCCTGCCTCCCTGGATCCTGTAGGCCACTGAACTATGTCTTCAGCAGCTGCCGGCCACTGACTCCTCTGATCAACAATTTCCATCCTGTAGGCTGTGTGTCTGGTGGCTGCCACCCACTGCCCTGTGTGTCCAACAGCTGTCGACCCCAGAGCGTCATCACCTATGGATACAGACCTTCGGGTTGTGTGGCCTATGGCCCTCAAACCCTGCACATTGTGTCCAGCAGCCTCAGACCTCTGCAGCCTATCTCCAATGGCTGCCAGCCGCTGAACCCTGGGTTTGGCACTTGTGGGCTGTCTTGTTCTTCACAGGGAGGCCAGTAGCTTCCTTGTTCAAGGGAAGAGACACGCTGAGGATCAGGCAAAGCATTCAACTCCATAGACCTTTGCTTCTTTCCTTATGGTGACTATGTTTCTCGTTTTAATTATGCCTGTCCTAAAGCAAGCTGTACCTTTCCCATTTTATTTCGCTTTTACCTTTGCTTGATGTAAAGATTTTGTTCACTGTGCTATTCCATGTTCCTCAGGTATGGGAGCTATATGTCTAATTCAAACTATAATAAATGCAATTACTTCAGAATTAAGAATCCAGTTCGTTGATTTGTCATTCATTACTTCATTCTAACACAAAAAGGAATAACCTCAACTGAGTGGACAGTACATGATACGACAATGTATATTCTTAGCTGGTATCAGAGCAAGAATTTGACACTTTAGAAGTGTATAGACTTGGAATCTGGACTTGAGAGGCCAAAAGAGTCCTTGTGTTATAGATTATGATATGAAGGCAAACTTAGCTGTGATCTCTCTTATCTCAGCCTTCTATTTGCAAACCTAATCATGAGTTTTCCCAAGCCTCTGCTGTGTGCTTTGATCTGTACTCATAAAACAGTAATCCAAACCCTTTAGCATAATATCTGGTTTCCTTTATTGTCTTTCTTCTGTCTCCTCTGGCTTCATGCTCATCTACTCAGTATTGCACATTCTGAACTACAATTACATCTTACACATGATTGGCCCCTGAATATATGTTTTTTATTATAATCTTCCACTCCTTCAGGCTTCCATTCTATAATGTGAACTATAACAAGGTATAGTCCAACTTTATTTATTAGCCTCTGATTTATGCAACAACTAAAAGATACTGCACACCCTGCCATGTCTGGACCCAAAATGTACCAGGCAAAGGAGACAGAAGAGAGCAAGACTAAAATGAACTATCAGAGTTTATCAGAAGTGATTCTCTATTAGACAGATTTATTTAAATCTACTTAAGTAGACTGAAAAGAAAGAAATGCTCACCTTTTGAGGAATTGGAGATGACTGTCTTAAAATGAGAATATGGAGGAAAAACTTGGTTGAAAGTAAGATGAGAATTGACGCAGCTATTAGAATGATCAAAAGGAATTTAAAATAATTCTGACAAACATGTTCAGAACTCTATTGCAAAGAACTGGGCAATGTGAACTTCAATAGAAATTCAAACAGTGTTTCAAAATTACTTAGAAACACTTGGAAGACTACAGCTCATGGACATAGTCTAACTTCTTCATTACAAGCCTACAATTTAAGTACAGGGTTACAGATAGTTTCCCCTTCTCTGTTATCAGCCTAGAAGCTTGACATGCTAGAAAGGCAATGGGTCTACAAAGTAACTAGCAGGTCTTTCCTTCAGAACAAGATGTGACCTCAGCCCATATATTGTCTGAAGCTCACAAGGATGACAGTTCTTTTCATGCTTGTGCTGTGATTTTCATTCCAGAGTTGGCAGGCGCCTCACATGCTTTGTTCTCCTCTCAATTTAAGTTGGTCAAATATGAATCTTTCATTTGAATAGCCTGTCCAAGATCCTTCCCTGGCCCTTGACCTGGATGAGTTAATCACATCTTGGAGATCTGTCTTTTATGTCAGACCTATGTCTAGTGGTGATCTTGTTAAATGATTGTAACATTATTATAAAGAGATGAGTTCAAATATGACATGTGCTCTAATCTTTTTGCAGACCATTGTTCCAAAGATGTGGTCATTCATCTGACTTGTTGCCTGTTCTTGAATTTTAAAATGAAAATGGCTGGGCATGGTGACACGCACCTTTAATCCCAGCCCTTGAGTGAGCTTGAAGATAGGTGAATAGGAAATGGTTAAAAAGTAGATGTTGATGAAGATGGCAATGGTGATGACCAACAGAGTAGATCAGATAAGTACACAGGTGAACATTTTAAAAGTGTAACGTGCTGTTATAGTTCATTTCCATTGTGAACTTGATTGGCTCAGGAATCCTGGGTCGTCTTTTGTGAAGGCTTGTGAGGATGGTTCCAGGAAGGATTAAGAGTAAACAGCCTTTCCTGCCACAGCCTATCTACAAAGCAGTTCTAGGAAGATGTGCTGTCTTTCTGCCTGACTACCATTGCTGTTGGCTGCTAAGGATATCTCTCCCTTGGCTGCCATCTTTTGCTGACATCCGACCTAGCTTTGTCAGCCTTCCAATGTGGGCTAAGGATTCCCCAGACCTCAGGCCTTCAGCCCCAGATTGGGAATGCTGAAACATCCAGCTTCAAAGACCAAAGAAGCTCCCAGGTTCTCAGACTCTCCAATTTGCAGTCACCCAAAGGGCTACTCAGCCTTTATCACACAACCAATTTAATGAGTCCACTGTAAAGATATGTTCATTCTATTGGTCTTTTCCTCTAGAGAACCTTGACTCATAGACACACTATAAATTAGAATGCAGAGAAGAGATAAAGAAGCAGAGAAATAATTGGGCTAATAGTTGAGTAATGGGTAAGAATGTCCAAATGTTAATGGCAACCACCAGACCAGAGATTCAGGAAACTCGGAGAGCAGGGCAGCAGTAAGGAACAAAACAAAAAGACACAAAAGCAAGCATTGCACCTGAGAATAACTTTTCAAGAAAAAGAAGAAAAAACAAAGCTCACTATTTATCCACAGAGGAAGTAGAAGAAAACCTACCATGGGATTCTTTTTAGAAAACCTTCATGGAGAGCTGAGTGACATAAGTGAGACACAGCCAGTGGCGTGAGTCAGTCACTGTTCCATTCATGATTTAGGACATTAAACAAGTCCTTGCTTTGCTTTGTTCTTCTGGACTATGCCTGAAAGGTCCATGAAAATCCACTCTAACATATGAACAGTTCAGAGAGATAACCCTGGGGAATTCACTTCACCATTTGATGAATATATTTTAATTTTGATTTGAAATGTCAGTACATTAAAAAAATCTCTCAGTAAACCAGGAAGTCTTGCTTTATGCCAGAGGTACTAGGAGAATAGTAGTAAGTACTCAAACATGGGGGTTGAGGGAAAATAGTGAGAAATTCTGGTAGGGAAATGTGATACTGTGATTGCATAAAAATTTTATAATAATTGAATGGTAAGTAAATGGAATGAAAGGGGATAGTTGCTCTTTAGCATGGTTAGCTGTATTTTGTGTTTTCTGATAAACTGAGGGAGATATGTGCTGGGTATGAAAGACAAGGTCGAAAGCAGGAATTTGGGAAGGATGGAGAGCAGAAGGAGAAGGTGCAGCTGTGGGGTACTGAGAAGGGAGAGCAGCGCGAGCCAATGTGCCCAGTTTGCTCAGTGTGTCAGACCCTCTGCCTGCAGCAGGGTCAGCCCATCAGGTATGTCTGAAATGTGTTTATCAAGCATTGGTTGTTTTCCAAAAGTCGAGTAATTTGTCCAGATGGGCCTGTAATTAGAGATGAATATTTCTTGGGGACATACTGTAAATTATAGCATCTTGCTGAGACAGTAAATCTCAAAGTCATTCACATACATAAAACAGGCTAGTCCTTTCACAGGGCAGGGTTTAAAGAAGATTGCAAGTTTGCTTTCAGAAATTATCATTGATTCTCATACATGAATATGATGCATTTTGTTCATATTCCCCTCCTCTTACATTTGCTGGATCCCCCGGCCCATTCCCCCCCCCCCCCACACACACACATTGCCCTTCAGCTGGACTTCTTATTCCCAACTAGTTAATCTACTTTGATGTCTCTATTTTTTTCCTTGTGAGTGGGTGTGACTCTGAGTTTAATTAAGGTTGTTTGCATAGGCATGGGAGGTATTATTTACTAGGGCCCATGGGTCCTAACAATTTTTAGGATTGTTTCGTCATTCATTAATTGATATTTCTTTGGAGTTACTGTAGGATTGGGACTAAGATTTTGAAAAGGTAAACATCTTTGAGGAAGAGAAGCAGAATTTTTGAAATTTTTGCTCTTTTCTTTCTTCTTTCTTTTTCTCTTGCATGCTTGCTTACTATCTTGCTTCCTTTTTCTCCATTATTGTCTATATGAAATGTGTCAGAAGTTTGGTAGAGAGAATCCAAAATGTTCACTTCTATATGTTTTGCTATAATTTGTTACACCTTTTCATAAATTGATTTCTTCAGCTGGACATAACATAAAATGATATAACTCAAGTATCATGTGATATGAGAAGCTATAATCTATATAACTCTTAAAGCCACAGAGATGGAAAATATATTTCTTAACATCATAAGTGAAAAATATAGATATATGGAAATAAATTCTTTTCATAGCCAAGGAAGGAAATGCAGAGCACTTTCCTTGCACCATCCAAAAATCTTTGAAATTTGGATAAGATATTTGATATCTTTCAACCAATACATTGCAAAGGTATTGATCATATTTTGAAGATTAGTAACTCACCAAAATATACATTGGGGTGTCAATGTAACCCTGATTATAAGCTTCATAAGAAATTAAATAAACTATTGTTAAGTCTGAAGCACATCTAAGACATTTTGAATGGAAGTCCTTAAATATTTCTTTCAACTTGTTAGGTGACCAAGAATTTTTCTTCTTTCAAGTTATTGGGTGTTTCTGATACAAATACCAGGTGTCATTAGTATTTTGTGGAGGAAACCTTCCTGAATATTTTAGTGCATTTCTTAATCAAATAAGGTGTCTAGTAACAAAACTAAGAATCGACATTTAAAATACACCATGAGGTTACATATGCTCGGAAGTGTCCTTCAAATTTTTTTAAATAAATTGTCTTATTTAGGAAAATTCCTCTGCATTAGTGAAAGCATCTCTGACATGTCTAGCCTGGAACTTCATCCTGTGGAAGGCAGTGGCAATTTTTCAAGTGTGCGACTGTCCATTCTGTAGTGGCATCTGAGCCTCCAGGGCATCAAGAGTAGTCATTTCACCCCTGTACAACATCTATAACGTATGCTCTTTACAGAAAACACATCAAGAGAGAGGCTGCGTGAGGAACTACCAGAAGACACTCATAGTTCATCTCACAAAAAGGGTAGATTGAGAAACAGCCCATTTGTATTGATAGCTATGTGTCAAATACATCATGCTGATAAAGACCCCTTACCTGAATCCAGAAAGTTCTATTGTAAATTGGCCATTTGATATGTAAGTCTTTCAACCAAACCAAACATTATTTCTATGAAATAATGCTAAAATAATAAAATAAAAAGTTTGTTCTTTGACTATTTGTATCATTCAGCAATTATTTAAAATTTAATAATAAAGTTCACAGTATGAGCCACTCTTGAGAGAGTAGAATCAACTAATTTTCTTCTATCTTCAAATTACAGTTTTGTGGAAAATTTTTAAATCATTTTCTTTCCATGACATCAAGAATTGTAGTGTGTTTAGAATGTTCAGTGGGGTTATTAAGCCTCATCCAAGTATTTAAGTAAACGATATCAAAACAAATGATTAAGACTCAGCTCAGTATTTCTCTGGCTCCTTTTGGGATTCCTCTCAGTTGGTTCTGTATCTCGGTATAAGTAGACCGCTGTCAGGTCTGACTACACAATGTAAAAGACAGAGTACATAAGAACAACCTATGCAGCACACACAGAATGACCAGAGCATTGCATGTTCTGGTATGTTCCAATGCAGTTATATAAATGAGCCTTCATTCTTTATTGCAACAGAACATTTTCCACAATCCTCATGAAATTCTCTGTGGTTAATAAATGCCTAGTATTGTCAATTCAGCATGAACTGCCTCTCTGGAAGCACTGAAGTTCTTCAAGGTATATTTGTTATACAAATTTACAAATTGACTACAAAACTTTCTCAAGGTCAGGGTGAAAAGACAAAGACGGCTATATCAGAGCATGCCCCGTGTCTTCTTGCCTATAGAGAAATCTGTTCTCATTACCGTATTACTGGGATGAAATAGGAAATAAAGGAAAATATACTTATTTCCTTTCCAGTTGCAAAGATACTTCTCAGTGCCACATGTTAATCTATGGAGTTAATAACAAACACCAAATTATTATTAATACCTCATTAAACAATACAATAAAATACCAAAGTTCTAAATTATACCCATGAACAAATGCAAGGTAGAAAAAAAGAAAAAAAATCTGTAGGAAAAGCTACCCCAAGGAGAGTCTGAGCCATATTGATAAATCACAATGTGATACTTTTGTCTAAAGTAACACTCAGCATTATTTTTGTTCAAAAAAGATTTTGGAATTTCTGTTATATACTAAACCACTATTCCAGATGTGACCCAACCACATTTTCTTGGAAAACCATTCTCAGACTCCTCTATACCAATGAGCAGGCAGTTCCCAAGTGCCACCACGTGTGTAAGAAAAGGGAATTTTCCGGAAAAGAAAATATTTGCAAAGAGAGTGTTCACTCAGAAATTTCAATGGAATTTCAATTTTAAGATCTTTCAGAAAACAAGGAGTTTGTTTATATAGTGTGCAGACCCATTTCTTTAGAGACTTTGAGAGTCAATTGATGCCAAGTTTTTATTTATTTGTATTTGTTTTCTACCCAGTCAAGATTAATCAAGACTTTCTCAAAATAAGTCAGCTTTTGGGTCTAATTTCACCAGTGTGAGTATGAACAATGAATTGGTAGTCTATGAAAGTATTTGTTGTTTTGTTTTTTCATAATAATCTTACCAAATTTTTCAAAACAACATACGGTTTGGCAATGAAGAAACATTTGAAACTGTTGTTTCTGAATGTGTTCATTTTCTTCAATATTCCTAAAACAGATTTCCTTCTTGATGCTTAACAAGTAATATTAAGATTTATAATGAAGATACAGAAACTAGCCCAGGGAATATAGGTCAATGATAGAGTGATTGCTTTGCTTGTGTGAAGAATTGAATCTTGACTAATGAAAAACAACACTATATAAAAACTAGAAAGTTAAATAATCAATGACAACCTTCCAAAACAAGAACCCTCACCAGTCACACATATAAGATCAACAATAAAAATAGCATTTAACATATTGAATTTTCCAAAATAAGCAATGTTAACAATCCACATAGATATGGAGGAACTGGTCACCTTATACGAGAAGCATCAGCATAGACACATGGATCTAGTGTTGTGATTTGAGTAGATGTAGTTTTTAAAAACTGATAATCTAATTCATAATAATGATAACAATAATAATTCACAAAGAATAATTTAGAATTAAATTAGATAATGAGGCTCCTATGGAAGCATTTGCAATATCTTGCATGTCTATTGAATTCACTTTACTTTGCTCCAGGTTCTCTTCACATGGTAAGTTTATTTTTAAGTGAGAAAATCAGTAAACTATGATTTAAATATATTTTGGAGTAAATGAGAATAATTTTATTTTGGATAGTTCAGTTTCTAAAAAGCCCACTACAATTTATCAATTCATTCAATTTTTGTTTGTAAACAGAATTTGGAGAAGTTTAAGGTTAAGAATTCATCTTTTTTTTTTTTAGCAACTAGCCTATTCCTTATGTTTTGCTACTACTTTCAGAGTTCCCTTCTATCATGTGCTATATAGAAAAAAAGTCCCCTCCTTAGTAGCCTAATTCTTTTTTTTTCTTCTCCCTTTTGTTCTGCTATTGCCAAGGACTAAACCCAAGTCTTACTGCAAGTGCTCTACTACTGACCTATATCTCCAGGCTCTCATAGTCAGCCTCACACCACTGGGATGAACCTCCAAACCAGGCACAGTTTGGGGAGGAAAATATTTATTGAAATAACAGATCCAGGGGAAGTTTCTAGAATGGTGAAAAGGTTGGCCCCCTTTCACAGATCCAAGCAGAGAGAGAGAGAAAAATCCATCACCTTCAACAGGCACACTCCAACTCCAGCCAACCAAACAGCAGGACTGCCAGACTTTAACTGCAACTGCTCTTTACATATGTATAGCTGGAATTTTGCATCAACCTTAGAAATACCCTAGGAGGCCAGGCTAAGGTGATACCTCCTTGGGCCAGGAGGCTGGAGACAAATCTGTAATACACTTTTGAATCTATTGGCGGACATTTAGTTAAACTATCACACAATCCTTATCTTTATTTTTCACTTTTTATTTTGAGAAAGGTTCTTACGACATTGACCAGCTGGCTTTGAACTTCCTCTATAGTCCAGAAAAGTCTTAAATTTATGTTTTCCTACTACAACCTTAAAAATACCTGGGATTACAAGTGTGAAATATAAGTCTCAGGTATGAAATTCTATTCCACTTAATTATGACCCTAGCACAGACCTAGATGTAATAATAAAAAAAAAAGTTAGTAACTGAAAAGGGAGTGTTTGATAATTATAATTAAAGCTATTTGAGAAGGATGTGGGCATTCTCACTGACATTTGAAATATTCAATGAAGGTTCAAGTAAAGCAATCACATTAAGACAGAAGAGAATGTGAGGACAGAATGCCAGGTGTGTAAAGACAGATTAGAAATTAGGAAGCAATAGTCACATTTGAGAAAATGCCTCTGTCTCTTCTGAAACCCATTCTGCTGACTTTAGATCTGGAAATTATCGCTTTCTTCTTTAAGTTGTCACTGCACAACTTTTTATCTGATGCTCTCTGCCCTGTCTTCCAGCACTGAGGAGGTGCTCTGGTTAATTTAGTATTTGATGTCTTGCTCCTGGACTTATTACCCAGAGATCTGTAGTGAACCTGCCAGCTGTCAGCTGGACAGTGTGGTCCCAGCAACCTCTAGCTGACCTCCTATTGACTGCCATATGCCCAGAGCCTGACAAGAAACTACTTTGTTTCTTATACGTCCTGTATCCCAGTTCAGTCCACCCACCAACATATCCTAATGCCCAAGGTTCCCAATTGATAGTTGCCTTCTCTTGACATATCTCATCTTTGTCTTCTAGACCTAGAATTACAAGTCTAGTGGTGTCTTCCCTTTGATATGTCTCCTAATGTAGCCAGTTATTGACCAGGTAAATAGCAGTGGCCAGCCACTAACTTAATTGCCCAGTAACTTCAGATCTCTGCCCTATTCATCTGGGCATTTCTAAAGCTTCCATTCTTTTTGTATTACCTGCTATCTATGTTCTAATGATTCTCTTTTTTTAAAAAAAAATCAATATTAGGATTTGGATTTCCTGCTGTTATGCCTTACCAGACACTACAAAATAAAAATCTAATTTTTCTACTAGAGCTTCTTGACATGTGAACCATTCAAGATTCCCCAGGAAACACAATCTTCAAATCATTATTTTTATTCCATGACTTTGAGAATTTGAGAAAAGACTTTCCTTAACTCCTAGAAAAATGTGCATCCCCGGGCACTGCATGAGTGACTTTTCTTAACATTAGTTTGACAACTCTAATTCATTTATGATGCCTCTAGTTAATGAGAGAGCTCTGCTCACTTACTAAAGGATGCTAATTATAATATTCCCTTCAATGCTTTATTCAACAAATCCATACTCATTTTCAAAATCGTGCCAGTTATGACATTGCTTGTTTTGTTTAGATCTTTACAGATGTTGGTCTTTTAGAAAACTTTTTTTTAATCATTAATGCAAAATTCAGAGAGAATCCAATGTCAATCCCTCATTCTGAGACTGTCATGAGTGGGAATTAATCAGTAGTAGTTCAATCTGTGTTACAGAATAGTTTAGGGGGGGTTGCTTTGCCTTTCCATGGTACTTAAAGATAGAAGGAATCAACTGAGCAACCCCTTTAATGAATCTTATTGTGGTTTTAACCAGAGTACTACTCAATAAGCATGGTGAACACAGAGCTGGGGCCCTTAGTGGTTGTTCTTTATGACGAATGTACAAATCCCTCCAAATGTATTAGTATCTATTATCATACCATTATCATTTCTGCAACTGAAAAAAAACTATGCTGAAGTTATTTATAAGAGTTAACTAGTAGTGCCAACTATTAGAAATTCTGAGTTGTTTAAATACAAATGTAATCTGAGAGTTGTATTTTTAAATGTTTTATTGACAAATACTGGTAAATTAGACTAATGAGCTGGGTCAGAGATCTACACAACAATCCTTTTCAGATGTTCAGGCAGTTGGTTTGCTATAAAGAAATCATTACTTTTAGGTAATTGGCACAAAAACTAAGGAAAACATTCAAAATCAGTAGCTAATACCATTTATAATTTTTGTGTCTCCATTACATACAAAGCCACTGAATTGTGATGTGCTCTAGTACTCACTTGGACACTGCCTAATGGCAGGCTGAAACTTAAAAACAAGGTTTCCCATGATGAAACCTATTGATTTTACCCAATTTCCTGAGAAATAAAACATCAGAAATGCTACAACAAATTAGGAGAGTAAAGTTATATATAGGGGAATCTCTGTGGAAACTACATTATTATCATAATCATTTTATAGGATACAGTGCTGCTGTTTAGTATTGAAAAACACAATGGTGACTTATATTTTGATCTCGATTATTATTAACATTTACCATGATTTATCTTAATAAAGGGATTTTCAACAAGCACATAAGATATCACAAGAGCTTGCCTGTTGACTCATCCACATTTTTAAATATTTCTGTGGCTTAAATAAATTGATTAATATTTAAAATGTCTTTTCATTTAAAAAAAACCTGGCTTCCTGCATCAGATTACTTCCTTCCAATAAAATGAGAAATATATGAGAATTAAGTTGTAATTGTGTCATAGCTGATTATTATTAAAAAGCTTAGAAGAAGGGGAAGCTGAGGATGTGGCCAAATGGATAGAGTGCTTTCCTAGCTGGACAAAGACTTGGTTTCATCCCAGCACTGAATAAACAAGGCATGCCACCACACACCTATAATATCAGCTATCCACTCAGGAGAATCCTCAGTTCAAGGTCATTCTCTACTACGCAGATGCTAGCCTGGGCCATATGTGATCCTGTCTCAAAAAATAAATAAATAAATAAGTAAATAAATAAATAAAGCAGAAAATTGTAGCTTACATTTCAAAAACATAAGTGTCAGTACAATAAGGCATCAACTGATGAAGGTATGAAAAAAACCAATCCCTTTGATTTGAAAGTATCAAGGAATTTAGTCCATTGCTCAAAACATCTTCCATTTGGAAGTGTTTAGATTTATATAAAAGTCATAAGGAAAAAAAGTCTTGAAGATAATACTGAATTCCATTTAACCCATTGTGTGGCATTTTGATTCTGGTGTCACTCATAAACTTAAGTTTTCTGAATGCTTGTTCCCCAGCTGAAGGCAATCTGGGAATGAGACCCTTACTGGAGCTGTGTTGTTGGGGGTAGACTATTGGGTGTTCTATCCAGCTTCCCTTTGCCAGTGTTTGGCACACTCTCCTGTTGCTCTTGCCATCTGATGTTGGCAGAGGTGATGTCCAGCCTCTGCTCATGCCATCATTTTCCCTGCCATCATAAAGATTCCCCTGTAAACCAAAATAAACTCCTCCCATCAACTGGTCAGGTTATTTGTGCAGCAAGAGAGCTGACTGCAACACACAGCTGCTAAATGAGTTTATCATATCATAGTTATCGAACCCATACAGATTCATTAGATTTATCAATGCCTATCCTCTATGCAGATTTCACGAGTTTTAAGCGAATGACCTTCTTATTTCCAAGATGTTGCTTGAAAAAGCTTAAACTCAGTGGCCATTTCTGCTTCAGATAATTTTGGTATGACATTTTGCTAAAATTTCCTTGAATTTGATGTGCATGAGAACTTTCATAAGCATCCTTAAGAAATTTTGTTGCCTTTCTTCATTTTTCAAATTTCAATTTTCAGAAAAAAAATTGGAGAGCTCTCCACAAAATCTACAGATTATCAATATAACTTACTGCTATTGTCATTACCTTTGATCATGCTTTAATACATCCCTATTTGTTAGGATTCTACTTTGAAGTTTTTATTTATTTTATATGGTGTGCTTTGTGGAAAGAAGCCCTGAGTGTAGTTCCTGTTTAAGTAGGAGTGATATTTGGTGATAAATTCTTTTAAAGCATTCTGGATGGACTAATTATCTCTTTTACTTGTTTTTATTTTTAAAGACTTAAAGTTTTATTTAGGGTTGGAGACATGGCTCAATGGTTAAAGGCACATTATTTGTTTAATCTTTATTATGAATAAGTATATACATTGTATGAGCAAATCTTGGGAATGTGTTCCCATTTCCCTCCTTTCTGTCCACTTCCTCTGTGTGTATAGTGGAGCTGTCCATAGGTATGACCTCCCTGACCTTTCACCTGCCCTTGTACTCAGACCCCCTGACCCTGGGTTCTCTTATTTGTTTATGTCATGATTTACATCTGTGTAACACATCAATATATATTATTCTTTGTGTAATAATCTAATGTTACAATTTTATTTGTTGCTCTAATTGATACAGATATCTCATTGCTTGACTTCATCTTACATTTTTGAATAAGCCATGCTTTTAGGTTCCAGATCCATCTGTTTTATTGCATGTCACACACACACACACACACACACACACACACACACACACACACACATATTTTATATGCTCGTGACATGTTTTGGGAACCTTAATCCCTTGCCTATGCAGGGAGCCTCTGATCTCAGGAAGGCATGACTTACTCAAAACTCATAAAGATCCTCTTCATAATATACCTACTGTTGCATCACATATGTTTATGTTTCTATTGCTGTTACATCAGACATGGTATGTCATTGACTAGGAACCTTTCTGAAAAAGAAGGAATATTCTCCAGGACATAGATGATCACAAAATGTACGTAGAGATTTATACAAATACAATGCCATGTTAGAGTTCAATAATAATTATTAAATGTTTATTACCTGAGAAGGTACCTTCCTGATTTAGCATTGAAGAGATCCTCAGTAAAGTATTCCTATGTGTTTTCCTTGGAAAAAATATACTTCAGGGTCTATATATATATATATATATATATATATATATATATATATATGTGTGTGTGTGTGTGTGTGTGTGTGTGTGTGTGTGTGTGTATCTAGGAGAAAGTTAAAATAATGAGCTTCAAAGTCAACAATTCTCTAAATATGTCCATATAAATTGTTGTTAATGCTCAAAATGAACCTATGTGGAAAAGTTGACTTAGAGTGGGATTGGTAATCATTTTTGCACAAACAAAGATATTACACTAAAAAGATATATATCTAGAAGTTACTATCAAATCTGAGAGTTGTATGTGATTATCTTTAAAGAAACAAGATGAATAGTCTTTCTGGTTTTGGAGATTTATCTATATACAGGCAGAGATTCAAACATGGTAATATAGATTTCTGCTTCTAGTCAAGATGGAATAGTAGAGTCAGAATTCATACTTGTTCTAATATAATCATAAAACTAGACAAAATATTGGAAACATTGAGTTTTTAGGACACACAAGAAAAGGAAAATGAAATGTCAGGACCTCTTGAAAGACGCTCAGAAAAAGGAATGGCGTTCCAAGGAGGGCAGAGAGTCAATGAGAGCCTTCCTAATCATCAGTGGCACACCTGAGATATGATAAATGCCTGAATCTGAGGAAGAGCCACCTGAAGGCAATGAAAGAAAGTTTGGAAATAATATGGCTCTGGGAAGATTAGAAAAAAAAAAGTGAACTCCAAAGGATTTTCTTGCAGTGAGGCAAAAGTAATAAGATATTAACTACTTTTAAGTTAACTTCTTCTAATGTTTAACTTTTAATGTTTGTATTTTGACCTACACATAGGTTCTGTCTTAAATGAAGTTTAGAGGGACAAAAAGTACTAAATAATACAAGCCCTAGCCCTAGCCCTAACCTTAAAAAGTCATGCTATAAAATGAAGCTAGGGCTGGAATAGAGGGTATAATATTGCCTTCTCCTATTTGGCATTAGTTACCTAAACTTTCCAACCACCATTGTCTATGAAAAGCCTGGGCTATCTCTTGATTCTGTGTATTATGACCTCACATGCTTATTTTTCCTGTTGCTACTCATCCATACACCATCCAGCCAGCGTCCTTCTGTAGCACTCCATAAGTTTATACTATTATTACTCTGAAGATATTTCTAGTAATGGACTCAAATAACAATACTTATAGCATATGCTTTCTCATGTAGGTCTTCTGTTCCTCCTCCTCTCCTTTAATTTCAGAGGAATCCAGGAAGTACAAAAGTTTCATTCCCAATCAAAAGAAAACCAGTCCTCTCCAAATTTTCTATCCAAACTTAAGCATCTTTTAATCATTTGTTAGTCAATGAATCAAGCTCAGTGTAAGTGAACTCCTCTTTAGAAAGAAACAAGTTACACAGTTTTTTTTTGTTTGTTGTTTTCCTGTTCCGTTCGTAATAGACTCAAGTGAGAGAGAGTGGTAGGAATATTCCCAATCTTTGATACTTATGGCATGCAAATTTTCCACACAAGTATTTATACTAGAGGCAAATCAACAGAGTTTAATTTGCTGGATACAAGTTGTATGTAAACTATACCATGTCCAGTTACCTAAAACATTTATTTGCAATGGTGGAGATGTAGTGGTGGGAAATAAAGAGCCTGGATATTTTTCTCCAGGAACACAATAGCAGATGTCATGGTCTGTTAAATTTTAAGGCTAAACCACATTTCACATGGAAATACCTGGATCTGAGAACTTACTTGTTCTGAGAGCTACATGACACTCAAAAATATAACTCTGCATAAATAGAGAAAAGTAAATTCCCTATGAAAACTGTATTAATTATTTCAGTTGACATATTAAAAAATACGCAAGATCTTCAGATTCAAGATAGGGAAGGTAAAATGTGTTGTTGGTAATAACAGATAACTCCCTGTTTAATGAAAATAATTATATTATGACTCACTCCACATTCAGTTTATACAAGTATCATAAAGTCTGTTTAAGTGCTACCAGTATTAGAGGGATTCACATAAATATGAAAGTTGATGTATATTAAATGCCAGCGAGGAATTCTCCTGATGTCTCCAATGAAGAATAACCTTTTCTTTTAAAATATTTTTATTTTTTTGTAAGAAGAAAGAGAAAAAGAGGGAAAATGGATATGCCAGGGCCTCTAGCCATTGACATGAACTCCAGATACTTGCACCACTTTGTGCATCTGGCTTTACATGGGTACTGGGAAATTGAACATGGGTCATTAGACTCTGTAGGCAAGTAAGTGCCAGCCCATAGAATAATCTTATGTAATTAATAAATCTTCATGATTGAGCCTTGAGAGACATTTGGAATTTCCAGCAGTAAAGTATATTCTGCGCTACAGAATGCCAATCCCCAATAAGTATTTCTGTTCATAAATTGCGGATTAATAGTTAACATGTGACAACAGTTGAAAAGTAGCAAAGTTGAGTCTGCGTTGGGAATGACCTCTGTGATTTATCTCTGTGGCTCACCAATCCAATAACCAACTTCTCTGAGGGCATGCAGGCTTGACAATGGCTAAAACATTCCTATTTTTCTTTTATTCATTCTTGAAAGATACTGGTGAGATAGTATAAAATGTGATGATTTTTTCTATGCAGTAATTGAAACTTAGAGCCATCGCATAGGAGAGCATGATAAATAACATGCAACTCACAAATTCTAGCAGAATTTTCTCTGATCACAAATATGGCTCTTATTTCAACATTTTGAAAGATTAAGACTGAAATCTTGGGGTAAAAATAGCTTATTCTATCTAAGATCTATATTTTTTCCACCCCAACAGGTTCTACTAAAAGCAGGTTTCCAGAGGCACAATGATATAAACAGTCTCCTTGAATAAAACTCTCTAGGGTACTCTAAAAGTTAATTTATCTAAACACCCGGGCCAAGAATGAGTCATAGAGTTCATAAATGTAGCTAAGATAAACTCACTTTTCTTTTTAGAAGTCTAGTCAAAGAATGTCTGCTTCTTATCAATGCATGCATTGTGATTCTCAATAAAGAACTAGCAAATAGAATCTTGGAAAATACTCAATGATTAAATTAAATTAAATTATCCTTATGGGTTAAATAATAGAGAAAACATTTAGGAAGATAAGTCTTGGAATATAATCAAATGAAAATTGTTTATAAATATTACATACTCTTTTCAACATTACTGAGATTAGCATAGGTAAGCATTTGAGCAGATATGGTCTTGTTCTTACACAGCATCTATAAAAACAAGGTATGCTAACATCTTCTGTTTCATTCCAATAAAAAGTAGAAGATGAACACATGTAGTCAATGGGTGTGGATGTTTATAAAAATTAATAAGGTTTTTCAGGTCATTATTCTTCATAGGAAAAGACATACATGAAAATGACATCCATGTCATTTCCCAAAATAAATTGAGTTTTGATTTAAATATTTTGTTCTTAGATCAAGATAAGATATTTTCCCATTTCTCTCTCTTTCTCTCTCTCTCTCTCTCATATATATATATATATATATATATATATATATATATATATATATATCCTACTGTAAAATATTCAGACATATATGCTTTGGTTTTTGAAAACGTGGCCAAAAATAAATTCTCACTGAGCTACACTACTGGGCTTTTAACAGCAACAGAAACTTTCAAGAATGATAAAGGGAGAATATCTAATGTAAAAGTGGATGTATAATGTAAACAAGATTGAGCAAAGAAGTCTTTTATGGGTTCCTGGCAGGACTGCTTAGAAGGCAACTGAATGACATTCTAATGAGATGACTTGCAAATGAACCTAAAATATGACCAGTCAGCAGGAGAGACGAGGGAAGCAACGCCCAGTGTGCAGTGTATATAAAGAAGTCCAGCAGGCAGCAAGCACACTTCGGGAACCTGCTCTCAACAATCTATAAGTGAGGACTGACCTGCTGTGTCTACCATGTCTAACAACTGCTGCTCTGAAATCTACCGCTCTCCTTCCAGGAATTCCTGCCAGGATGCTGTCACTTCCCCCAGTGGTCTCTGCTCCAGGGAGGTGGGCTGTGGAGAAGCCCCCTGTTCTCCCTCTAGCAGCCTGCATAGCAACACACCCCGTGACCACTGCCATGAGCCCTGTGGTGAGCACAGGAGCTGCCAAGCAACCAGCTGTGATGGAAGTGCCAGAAGCCCTTCAGGCTGCTCTGCAGTTGTTTCTGGCATGTCTGGATCCTACCAAGCAACTCGCTGTCTTCCTGAGACATCTTGTGGCTCCAGTTTTCGTGGTCCAGCATCCTGTAGACTTCCTGCGAGCTGCCGCTTCTCAAGCTACCAGTCTTATGGCTATCAACCCCTGGGCTACCTGACCTATGGGCGTCAGCCTCTGGGCTATCTTTCCTATGATCATCAACCACTGAGAAGCCTGTCCTATGGATGTCAACCTTTCAGCTGCTTGTCTGGCTATTACAGACCCACAAACTATACATGCACCAATTTTAATCCATACTCTTCCTTGGGTGGCTGGCAGTATCATTATTAAAAAAAGTCATGACAAATAGTTGGGACAACCTCACACTCAGTGGCTTTGAGATGTCACCAGGCTTCAGGTCACCTGCTCTCTTTATTCTGCATGGTGACACTGTGCATTGTCACTTTGTACTAAATCTCTTTAACTTCTTTTCTGGTGTTTTAGGACTTTGTATCATATTTGTATGTTAAATAAGTTTGATGTGTTTTAATCTAGGTGAAATTCTTTTTCTCTATCTTCATTCCAATTAAATCATAGCTTGGCATACAGCTCATTCTTAATATGTGTTGTGATTTATATCTACCTTACTTTATCACTAATTATGCCTTGGAATATGTATCTACTTATTCATCACTGAGAATGATTTTGAATTAACCATGAAGGGATATACTAACCTATGAAAATACATGTAACAGTAACACTTGATGACTGCCAATGTATTCATCTATGATATGACTCAACTGGGAACCTGTTATTAAAATTATCAAGGATGAGCTGGGAGTGGTGGCGCACACCTTTAATCCCAGTACTTGGGAGGCAGAGGTAGGAGGACTTCCGTGAGTCCAAGGCCACCCTGAGACTACATAGTGAATTCCAGGTCAGCCTGGACTAGAGCGAGAACCTACCTCGAAAAAAAAAAAATTATCAAGGATGAGAAGGTAAGACATTAGGTCAAGTACTTGCCTCACAGTCATAAGAACTTGTATTTGATCGCCAGAATCCATATTTTTAAAAAAGTTGTTAGCTGGGCATGGTGGTACATGACTTTAATCTCAATACTGAGGAGGCAGAGTTGGGGGAATTGCTGAGTTCAAGACAAGCCTGGGACAAGAGAGTGAGTACCAAGTTAGCCTGGGCTAGAGTGAGACCCTACCTCAAGAAACCAAAGAAAAATATTTAGTATGGTGGCACACACCTATAATCCTGGCTCTAGGGAGACCTATACAGCAGGATCCCTGGTAAGATCTGCACCAATGAGATATATTGCCTCAAAGGAAGTGGATAGTGTTCCTGAGGAAGACAGAAATACAGAAAACATCAGAAACACACACATACACACAGAGAGAGCAGAGAGAGAGAGAAAGAGAGAGAGAGAGAGAGAGAGAGAGAGAGAGAGAATAACCAAACCTATAGAAAACTCAAAGAAACCTGAAAATCCTACAAAAATCCTGAGAGATAAAATCCATACCTGTACAGGAATGGGACTATGCATTGTAGCAGGCATTTCTTCAGATACCATGTCAGCCAGAGGAAGGTGGAGTGAGTGTTGTAAATATTGAGAAAAAAAAAACAACAACATAGCTAGGATTCTGTACCCAGTTGAATTATCTTTTAAAGTGAAGGAAATATTACTCAGACAAAAGTCTGAAGTTATCTGATGACAGTAGACCTGCCTGCAATTAGCTGAGCAAAGGAAAATGGTTTAGTTAACACCATTGAACACCATTTCTACTATATAGAGAGAATAGAAAGAATTTTAAATGGAATTAAAAATAAAACCTGGGGCACATGTCAGGCAAGAATGTATATTGAGAACCTTTACTGTTTGTCATCAAGATGTCATATATTGATTGATGATACTGGGCTTCTTGCAGTTACATGCCTCTGCATCTATTGGCATTTTAATTATTGTTGATTAATGATGAGACCATACTCAGTTTGATAACGCTATCCCTGTTATGTCTCAATAATCACATTCATTTTAGAGCACCTAGAGATAGCAAATCTATTCTCACTATGATCTAAAAAGAAAGTATTAGTGGCATGTTTACCTACATGCAAAGGAGAAGACTGGATAAGCGACATGGCCATGAGCTGTTTTCAGATGACAAAGAATAAGAGAAGTGAAAAGAAGCTTTAACTAACTCTGACAAACTCCAGGTACAGCACACATACCACATGCTTCAGATGGAAGGAGCAAGGTGAGGAAAGGACCCTTAGGGAGCCCACAAGAATTTGAAAGATTTTATTTTATCTAGAGTGCTTGATGCTTTTTAGAAAAGATGGGGAAATGCCAGTAAAACTTTCCAAACTTTTCTCAACTTCAACCCTCAATGACTCCGAACACTTTTATTACTTTATTCCAGCAGATCACATACTGGTGAAGTGATCTAAGGCTTTCTTTTCAGAAGAACTTGTGCTTTTGGAACACTAACTTTCAAACTTTCAGATGGAATGTGTTGAACAATGGTCCATCTTTTGAAACAAATGAATTTGAAAATCAAGTGTATACATTTTTACATTTGTGGCAAGTCATGTATTGCTAATATATATATATATATATATATATATATGCATATATATGCATGTTTTCTTTCTATGCATTCTTATCTCACTCTATAAATATTCCAATGATGTGTGAGATTTCCTCATTTTCCTGAAAAGCTTCACAAGCATTTTTTAAATATTGCTCACAAGGGAAGAAAACACATTCAACTTTGAATTCCTGACTCCCAAAGACCAACAGGGGGCAATGGATCTATTATTTAGAAAAAAAAGTCCATGATAGGGATCCTGAGGGATTCTCTATGATGCTAAGTGGCTACTTGGTGTGAATATTCATTTTTAACTGCAGAATGATTATTCATTCTTAATTCTTTGATTAACTGAGAGTGATCTTAGAAAATATATTTCTAGCTCTGGAATCCATCTTTCTTCCAGAAGAGGGCTTCTGTAAACATTGATTAATATACATGGGGAACATTCTGATGAATCTAAGATTCTTCTTCTATTATGTCGGTCTTCTATGGTTGGAATGAAAGGCAATCCACCCATACACTCATTTGTTTGAATTCTTCATCCTTAGCTGGAAGCAGTGTTTGGGACAATTGTGGAAACTTTAGGAGGTGGAATCTGGGTGGAGGAAGCAGTCACTGGAGACAGTGCTTGAGATTACACAGACCAAACTCAGTTATTACTTGGCTTTTGCTTCTGGATTGCAGATGCAATGTGATGGGCTGTCCTCATGCTCTTGCCAACAAGCCTTCCAACCAAGATAGATGTGTCCTCTGGAACTACAATCCCTAATAAACCCTCTCCTTCCTTTTGTTAGTTCTTCTCAATTATTTCATCAAAACAATAAGAGAATAACCAATGCATCATCTAAACATTGACCTGACATTGTTCTTTCTCCATGTGATCTTTTAATTCTATAAAAACTAAAGAATCATAGAATTGATGTCAGTATAACATATTCATTAATTCTGGAATGTGAGTGCACAAGCTGAAGGCTCTTGATATCATGTTTACCTGAAACATTGAATCCATAAATGGGCATGTATGACTTTGCACTGGAACTCCTTGAAGTCTTTCAAAATAAAACTCAACACTTACGTATGAAAACTACGATGTTGTCAGAGAAAAGCTCTTTAAAACAAGTTCTTAGATACTATGTTCTCTAAACAAATACATGGAAAACATCACAAAATCTGATTCCCAGATGATTATGACAAGAGCAATAAATGCAGAGGATGGAAGTGGTGACCACTTCCCAAACATTGCATCATTAGGACTATTCTTCAAAAATGAGGACTATGCCTTCCTAGGTATGTTGTTGTTCCTGTGAGTTATGAACAGAAGGAACATCTGTTCAAATTGACTCATTCAAATCAAGCATTATTGTGAGTGGGGACAGAAAGCAAATACAACACACAGGAGACAGGTTATACAACGCATCAGCTAGGTGTGCTGGCACATTCCATTGATCCCAGCATTTAGGAGGCAGAGGAAGGAAGGAGGATTGCCATGAGTTCAAGGCCACCCTGAGACTACATAGTGAGTTCTAGGTCAGCCTGGGATAGAGTGAGACCCTATCACAAAAAATAAAAACAAAACAAAATCAAAAGTAAAAGAGTAAACAACAATAACACATGCAAACATGCACACCACCCAATCTGAAGCCTGGTAAGTGAGAACAAAACTAGAATTAAAGATGCATGGAAGACAAATCAAATTTGCCTCCTGGATGATGGAACATCGTCTTCATAGGCAGGGTGGTAAAGAACTAACTAGCTGTTATAAGGGGAGTATAAAAGCCTGGCTGTATAGCTATAAAAGTCTATGTAAATTCTGGTTTTGTTTCACATAGATTCAGGCAAGCTGTGTTGCTACTTATCTAAAATCCTGACTTAACTAACCCTCTATCATATAATGCCACAGCAATGTTCTATAAAGCTGTAGCTCCTCTTTTCTAGGAACTTGTTCCTATTTTCCTGGAACCTCATCCACTGTGCATTTCCTTACTAGTGTGGTGCCTCACTAGTGTGGCACTAATGCTCCCTGCTTAACCTACCTACCAATGTTGGACGTGGCTCATAGATTTCTGTGCCAAACCTTCCAGATGTGTACCATCCAGCTCTAGCCTTTGTCTGGATTATTTTTGCTACCTGTCCAGGGTTTATTTTGCCACCAAACTCTACTGTTCACCTGGGTCATTAGTTCTTACCACTTAAGTTCCTTCCAGATACCAAGGTATGCCATCTTAGGGGTTTGGTTCAGGAGGTCCCACTTCCCAATTCAGCTCTATACTTTATCTCCTGTGGCTACTCTTCCTATCCCTTAGTATCTAGGGGCTGAGAGATTTCTCAGTACTTGAAAAGCCAGCTGGCCCAAGTTCAATTTGCCAGTATCACATAAAGCCAGACATATAAAGCAGTGCATGAATCAGGAGTTTATAGTGGCAAGAGGACCTAGCTTCTTTCACACATTCTCTCTCTCTCTCTCTCTCTCTCTCTCTCTCTCTCTCTCTCTCTCTCTCTCTCTCTCTCTCTCTCTCTCTCTCTCTCTTCCTGCCTTAATATATCTTTCCATAAGATGAAAAGTTTTCGTGACGATCTCTAAATAAACTTACTACAAACTTTATAGAAAATAATAGTTTTGGTTTATTTATAACTTTCAAAACACTCAAGCACTTTTAGTTTTATTAAAAATGTATTAAAAGGAATATGTGTGTCTGGAAAAAGAAAGCACAAGAGTGCCATTTAAAAGCCTGATTGAACATGACGTACGACTTGAGTGATAAATGTGCACCTGCAACTTGTAACCTATAAGGAAATTACCAACATCCTTTAATCAGAACAGACTATGATTTACCACAATACAATTTAAATTTCAGATGCTTCAATTTGCAATTTAATACCATTGTAGTATTTACCATCTCCACTCCACATTTTTTGTTCCACCGTGAAAATCACTTATTCTGGGACCCAGACAGAAAGTCTTTATACAATCTTGAATGCTAATCAAGGAAGGTGGTTGGAAATACCATATATGTCTCTATCTGTTTGGGTTTTGTTTTTAGATTAGCATTGGGCAGAGCAGTGTACTAAGCTCCACCTTTCCTTATAGTACCAGCAATAAAGAGATTAC
>PVHP010010376.1:0-47852 GCA_004024765.1 Zapus hudsonius
TCTGAGGGTCCTGAACACCAATGGACCACAGGAACCATTGGAGGTTCATCTGTTAGGTACACAGTAGCTCCTTACTAACTGTTGGATTCAATACCTATAGCTACTCAGCAAGTATTTAAATTAATGCAGGCACATGGAGTAACTGCCCTCTGATATAATTGTATGCCTTATCATCAAATCCCAGCTTCACAAAGAAAGTCTCACAAAGAAAGCTGTACTCTGGGTGAATCCTAATGAGTTTCACTTCATTTGGCTCCTGCTTCCAGAACACCACAGACTCCAAAGGCCACAGCCATCCCTGGATGCTAATTAGACACTTCTTAAGGAGATAGGAGTTTGCACTTTGCCCGGGACAAATAGCCATTAGCAGAGTTGTCCATTTTAACCACTGTCCTGCATGCGTGAGTGCCTGTCTCCCAGGGCACTGGAGCTGCCCCCATGGGACCCTCTTCATGGTACGGGGACTTCAGCTAAGTCTTTGCCTCTTAACGGGGAGATGCAGACTGCAACTGAGCTCAGCTTCTCGAGCTCCAAAGTGTGTGTGTGTGTGTGTGTGTGTGTGTGTGTGTGTGTGTGTATGTGTGTGTGTGTGTACACATGTGTGTGTGTCAATGTGTGTGTGTGCACAAATGTGTGTACATGCACACATGCAACAATACATGTGTGGAGGTCAGAGGACAACCTCAGGATGTCAGTCCTCTCCTGCTTTCTTTGAGACAGGGTCTCTCTTGTTTGCCATTGTGAACACCAGACTAGCTGGCCTGTGAGCATTGAGATTCTCCTGACTCCTCCCATTGCAGTAGGCATGTTGGAATTATAGGTAGGTATACTATTTGTGTCAAGCTGTATGTGGGTTCTGGGGATCTGAACTCCAGTCACCAGGCTTGTACAGCAAGCCATCACCCCAGCCCTGAACACACTTTTGTTTGTTGTTGTTTTGTTTTGTTTTTGAGACAGGATCTCATGTAACCCAGGCTGGCCTTAAACTAAAATTTCCTATGTATCTGAGGATCACTTTGAATTCCTAATCTTCCTACCTTCACCTCCCCAAGCACTAGGATTACAGGTGTACCACTATCCCTGTCTGGCACCCATTTGTTTAATTTTGCTTCTGTGGGTGCATAATGTGGTATGTGGTGTATGTACATATATATGCCCTTGCAGTACACCACACTCACCTGTGGTGGTGGTGGAGGTCACTCACCTGGGGGCCAGAGTGGAGCATCAGGTGTCCCACTCCATCCTCTTCTACCTGGTCTGGTTTTTGGAAACTGTCTCCTTTTACTGATTCTGGAGTCTCCGCTCTCCTGCAGGATGGGGTACAGGCATGCATATGCATGGCTGTTTTGTGTGGGATTTGGAGACTTGAACCCAGGAAGTCTCCAGCCCCTGTCAGGCCCTCATGCTTGTATAGGAAGTACACTTAACTGCTGAGCCATCTCTTCAGCCCTGAGCATTTCTGATAGGGAAACAAGGTGTTACAGTCAGCTTTCTCGTTGCTGCGCAGAAAGAACCCAAACAAAAGTGGCTTGTGGAGGAATGGGTGTTTTTGGCTTATAGACTCAAGGGGAGACTCCATCCTGGCAGGGAAAATGATGGCATGAGCAGAGGGGTGGACATCACCTCCACCACAGCACTGCAAATAGCGGCAAGAAGGTGTGCCAAACACTGGCAAGGGAAAGCTGGCTTATAACCCCCAAAAGTCCACCCCCAACAGCTTCATCAAGTTTGTAAAACCCAAACTGCCATCAGGTGAGGATCAATTACCCAGAACACATTCATTTGTTTGTGGGGGACACCTGGATCAAACCATGACACAAGGTCACTAACAAGGTCGATCCACCATGGAGTACAATCTGTGTGGGGATGCAGAAGGATCTAGGGTCTGCAACACCACCTCACCGAGCAGGCCATCTAAACCAAGACCAAGAAGAATGAGCTCTGCTCTCAGTGGAGGACCACACCCATGTTTCAGCTGAGTTCTGGCACCTGCACATTTACACATACTCGGTATGATTATGTCACGGTCTATAAAAACAATCTTTAGGGTTTTGCAGTCACTCTTTTCCTTTCCTGTATCCCCTTAGCCCCCTCCTATTGTTCTGCCCTGCCTCAATGCCATCTGTCCCTGGAAGCTGGAACCTTCCAAAGGAAAGGGGTGAAGGTCACTCAAAAGCAGGGAGGTGGTGGGATCCTTTGCTTTCTCTTCTGTGGACGAGCTCCACACTGTGAACAGTAGGGATTCCATCCATCACTTTCAAGACATGCAAGTCATTTGCATTTTATTTGATGTTCTTTCAGAGTTATTTTTATTTGTCCCTCCATATTCAAAAATATTTCACATTTTCAGCTTTTAATCAGATTAGTGTTTTTAATAGTACAGAAACTCTCTTTTCAAAGCATATAAACTCATTTAGAGAACCTTGGAATAGATATTACTATGAGAAAAAAAGTTTACTTCTGAGTGGTGCAGACACTACTTCCAAAACTTATATATAGATAATGCTCTCTGTCTTATAAAAGTTTGCCTGGGAACCCAAGAGGCAAAACAAGAAAAGGGCCAACTATTTGAGTGCAGGCAGCTTTGGGCACTTGAGGCTCACAATCCCCACTGCAGTGTCCCTTCACAGAGCCGCTATGCCCCAAGGAGCACAGTGGAAAACCATGGCACTTCGATGGCAGGGACACCCTTCTTACCAAATGACAGAAGACACCCCAGTGTGGTGGGCTTGGATGCCTTCCAAAAGTCAATGGAGACCAACTGGTGAGACAGTAGCCCTCCCAACCACAGCTGAGCCCATTTACCCCATTTTCAGGACCCCAACAGGTACATATTACATTACCTGAGCAAAATTGAACATGTGACAGTTAGAAATACATATTCTGAGCAAAAGCTGGGGTCTCTTATGTTTGGAATGCCTGGAAATGGAGAGCTGATGGACCATCCTAGATTGTAGGAATGAGGACAGAGGGTGACATAAGTTTGATTTTAATGGCACATCATGTAATGTCATCTTCCCAGCACATTCGGAGCTTTAGTTTGAGGATCATGATTGCTGAGTGTTTCTGCAGGAAACGAGTTGCTTCTGCTTGTGTGCTTTGCCCGTGTGTGGTGAGGAGAGCAGACTATGAAGTACTTGTGCCCCGTGGCAGACACATGAAGGAGGGGGGGGCACAGCTGGATTCACTTGGGAAAGACAGCAGATATGAACTCGGGATGCTTTCATTCTTGGAAATGTTCTCTGCCTCATGGTAGAAAATAATTATTGACTGACCCCTAGAGTATTCCCCCAATCCTTCCCTAAGGCCCTGGCTGCTAGTCAACAGTGTCCAGGACACCTCCAGGTCCCTCTCTCTCCCCCCACTTTCTATCTCCCAAAGTCACCAGAGATGTCCCTAAAAATATTTAAATCTTCATTTCTTTGGGGGAAGCCCTAAAGCCCTTCCCAGTCCTCCCCCTTCTGCAAGACTCAAGAATGTGGCCATAAAAGCAGTCATGTCCGGGAATGTACAAGCCTTGTACATTAAAACTGCACGCCACCTTCTCAGGACAACCAAGGGAGAAATAACCACATTCTATTAACTGTTAGTTTAACTCTCATCAGTTAAAGGCTGTTCTTTATGGCCCAAAACTCAGAATGGGTATTTGATTACTAGAAGGGTCCCTTTTATCTTTTATTAGCTTTAGGGCCAGGAAGTCCCAGCAAGTATATTCAGTGTCCTCAGTTTACCCATTAGCTTCACTATCAGTTTAAAGCCTCAGAGTCATAAGCCCCAGGACATTTATCTGGTTCATTTTTAAGTAAGCAGTGGTAAGCAATTTGAGGTTTTCTTGCTGATAAGTGAGCTTTTGAAAGTTTTCAGCTCCCTCTTTGATAATGTCTTCTCTCTCAACCCCCTAACTCCTAGCCCACCCCAAAGGAGTGGTTTTTCTTTTGCTTCTACCTCCCTGCCCTGTGATACAGCCTTCATCTACAGGGACCTTGTGGCTGAGTAGAGGAAACCAAGTACGAGCACTCAACGTGAATCATTTAGGAGAGTTTTGTTCAGATCGCGAAATGCACCTTGCCCATGTTCTGTGTTTGTGAGCCCTTTAGATCTCTGAGCCCCAGAAATCATACACTGGGCTATAGGAGATATCTGTCACTGGATTTTACTGGATTTGGAGTAAAGCAGAGAGCCGAAGGGTTCAGGATGCTTGGAAGCCTGGTGCTGGCAAGAGAGTATGACAAAGTACAGCGGGGCCTTCTGCTGCCAGGCAGAACAACTCAGCGATCCCCTAGCAATGGGATAGATGAAGGGAAATAATCCAGGCCAGGCTCTGCAAGATCTCAATGGTTTAAAACACACATGTTACCACCCATCCATGTGGCTCACAGAGCTGAGGATGCACCTCTGACATAGACACAGAATGTCTTGATGAAGGCTGGTCCAAGAGAAGAGAATACTGGATATTCTCAGAGACACAGGAGGCACGCGATTTGTGTCCCTGTGGTAGTTTAAATGGATGTCCCCTAATAGATTCAGGAGTTTTGTTAAAGCTTGTAGCTTGAAGGAGCTGTTGTTACCTTGGCAGATCCTAGAGTCCAGCCCTAAGGTGTTTCTGGGGTAGGATCTGAAATTCCAGCAGAGCCTGAGCTCTGCTTAGAGTTCCTGTGGTTTGGCTGCTTGAGCGTGCTTGGTTTTGGAGGTGCTGGTGGTGGTTTGTTCTCTCTCTCTATGGATCTGTAAGCTTCAAATAAATCCCTTCTTCCCATAAACTGTGCCTGGTTTGGAGGTTCATCCCCGCAGCATGAGCTGTCTACAACAGTCTCTCATCTTGGCTTCTTTCTAAATTTTGGCTCTTAGAGGTAGCCTTGAACCTGTCTAGGGCACAGTTCTCACCCCTCTGCAAACCCAGGCCCTCAGATCTCATCTCCCCACCAGTGATTGGGGTGTGCACCCTGAACAGCATAGGAGGGTTTTCAGGGACAGCTAGAGGAGAGGCTGGCAACCAGGGGGAATGTAGCATGCCCCTGGGCAGTGTTGTACCAAGCAAAAGTAAGCATATGCCACAGAAATACTGGAAGCTTTGCCACTTTGGTTAATGATATTCTGGTTGGTGGAAGCCACAGATGAGTTCTTCATTCAACAAAGGTGCATCAAGACCTCCATATACCAGACACTTCCTGGGTATGTAGGACACAGGTGTGATCTCCACCCACCTGGAGCCCAGGGTGAGACCACCTGTGCTAGAGAGAAGCCCTGAGTAGGTCAGAAGAAAGTGTTATGGAAGACAGCAACAGTCTGTCGGGTATCCAAAGAAGGCTGTGAAGAGAAGTGCATTGAGGAGAAGTCCCTAATGAGGTGGACAAGCCAGCCATGTGTATGTAGGGAGATGCTGCACAGATACCAATCAACCAACTAGAGAAATACACACCCCCAGCACAGCAGACTCAGCACACACATGAGCTATAGAAAGATGGGAAGCATTCCACAGGAGTTCACAGTTCATGGAGGTCCCCCTTGTGTGCTGAGCCTGTGGAGCAAGAAAGGCTGAGGGTGCAGCAAATACAAAGCCCTGAGGCAGGCATGGGTTATCTGAAATATTGGTGGAACCTCACAGAGATCCAATAGATGAAAGACAGTGAGAGGTCAGAGACCATAGGGATCAGATCCCATTTCCATAGGATCAGAGCCCCTAGGACTTTCTGAGATGTGTGTGCTGTCCAACAAAATAGTCATTCAATACTTGATCTTGTGAGCACTGGGATGTTTAGTGAGAGTGAGGAATGAGCTGTGGGCTGTATTTAATTCTAAGTGATTTGGGTTTGTGTAGGTCTGTGTGTTCAGCAGCGCTGGCTCAATGCAGATATGCTCACCACCCTCCCCCAGAGTGCCTCCCTAGGACCCCATGATGACATTCCCACACATAGGACCAAAGAGAGGAAGGAGGATGGCTCTATGTCCCCAGGCAACTAGTGAGATGCCAGGTTGCATGGCTGAGCTCTCACCCCCACCCCAAACAGCCAGCAGCGTTTCACAGAAATGCAGTAAATATAAAATTTAGCAGTGGGCAGCACTCTGGGCCTCGGGCCTGACCTTATGATTAACACTGAAGACAACTCCGTGGGGATTGAGACCCATCGACCCTCTAAGTGGATTGAAATGTACCTCAGGGGCACAGCCAACCAGGGATCATGGGCTGTGGGGCCAGGAGCCCGCCTATCTCTCTTGCTCCCGAGGCACAGCTCCCAAGGGGACCTCTGTGAATTGTGAACTCCTGTGGAATGCTTCCCAGCCAAGAGGCCTGGAAAGGGAATTTTTTTAAAAATCAGCCAATACGTGTGCTGAGTCTGCTGTGTTGGTGGTGTGTATTTCTCAACTTGATTGATGGGTATCTGTGCAGTATCTCCCAAGCAGGCTTCTTCTCTTCTCTCTGTTGAGTGGCACAGTGCCCACAGCCACTTGAACCCATGGGGAGCCTGCCTGATGGAAGAATAAGAGAATGTATAAAAGAGCCAGGATGTTTTTATCTTCTCTGCAATTTTTCTTGAGTTTTGAAAATCCATTTTAATCAAACTTGATTAATTATTTTGGTGTCATGTAACCACAACTTTGTAACCTCTATTTGTGGTTCAATTATGTTTCTAAGTAAAAATCTGCAGTGTTGGCAGGGAGGTGGGCAGTTTTGAAACCTATTGCTTTTGCTGTTCAATAATGCCAGTATATTTCTCAAGCAGCGTGCCAAGCCAAGTGGAGTCTTTGCTTCTGGCATGCCTGGGCGCTCTGGGACAACAGTTCTGAGCTTTGTCTGTCTGGGAAAATCTCAATGAATCCTGTAGCTACTGCCCTTCCCCCACCACCACCTCGGAGCACACAGCCAGACAAAGGGCAAAGTCATCAAGGTTCCTGGAAGCCAAGGACAAGAAACTGAGACAGAATGGGTATTGTGCATGGCTAAGCATGGGTCCAAAGAGCATAGGGGGGAATGAGCAGTGTGGGGACTGGTCTGAGATTGGAAGTCTGAGTATGGAAGCTTAGCATCTAAATGAACATGCACAAATGTGTTCCCCACACACAAGGACCTTCCAGGCAACCGTGAAGGTCAAAGTCTGAGTGGACAACAAGTAAAGGTGACTGACTGGTCCTCCACCTGACCCTAACCTATGAGTGTGATCTGTAGACCAGGGTAGGTTTATCACTGGCTAGACCTTTCAGGTACTTCCTGCAGAGATGGTCTTTGTGCAGAGCAGCTCAGCAGAGCAAAGCCTGAGGTCCCCAATCCAAAATCACTTGTTTGCAGAAAGAGGTGAAGAGGACCTGCGGTGATGGCCTCTGTGTGAGCAGGTATCATGCAAAGACCTTCAGACTCACTGGGGCATGGCCTTCCTCTCCATGCATAATTCCGTGTGATCATCCACAGGCTGGAACAGAGCTCCACCTGGGCCATCTTTGCATCGCCTGTGAATTATGCATTCCTGAGGCTGTTTCCATTTCCATCTCTGATAGCCCTAATGATGGTAATTTTCATTTTCCTTCACTGTCCTGGAAATCATAAGGGAGACGATGTGCAGAGGAAAAAGAATTAAAATTTCACAGAAACAGCTCTGTGAAGGGGATACTGTGCAGTCCCAAACACAGGGAGCAGAGCAGACACTGTAGCAGGTGGCAGCGATTCACACCTGGGCAGAGAATGGCAGTGCCTAGCAAGATGATGATACGGCCAGGAACTAGCCTGTGACTTCCGGTGGTTCTGGCCAATGGGCTGAATCCATGACTCATAGACCCGTCTGTGTGGAGTGGAGTGGACCAGCCCCACCCATGTGGACAGTTGGTCACCAGCTCTAATCCTTGGCTCACCTGAGGAAGTCTTTGCTTATTATTTGAGTCCACCAACGTGTACCTGTCTTCCCTGTCAACCTCACAAAAACAAAGTCCTGACTCATAGCTCCTGTCCACTCACTGCAGCACCACACTGTCTGTTTGGTGACTAGGAGACCCAGAAGTTTTGCAAAAATATGAATGAACACCATTATCACTTGGGGGGCTGACTCTAAGCATCTGTTTGTGAGTGGCCCTGAGATTGTTGCAAGGGGGAAGCAGGCTGGTGAAGATGGCATTAGGCTGGCAGATCCCGCTTTGGCTGAGCACTCCCTTCATTCTCCAGCACATCCAGCCTGATGGGGGGGGGGCTCACCAAAGCTGGTACAGGAGAGCATGAGGTTAATGATACTACATCAGGGTGCAATGCACCGTGTATTCTTTAGCAAGTAGTGTCTGAAGTAAGCTTTGGTTCTATCTCTGCATGAAAGAAACAGGTGGGCAGAGCGACCCTGGTCTTTTGATGAGTCAGCGCAAAGAGAAGGTGTTTTGATGAGTCAGCACCAAAGAAGGTGTTTGGATAAGACGACTATAAACCTCCACAGCATCAGCTGTGATGCAATGACTGATGTACTGCTCTTTTCTCCTATTCCTGTCACCATCCCTGCAGAGCGACTACTCCAGTGACACAGAGAGCGAGGACAACTTCCTCATGATGCCACCAAGGGACCACCTGGGGCTCAGCGTCTTCTCCATGCTCTGCTGCTTCTGGCCATTGGGCATCGCGGCCTTCTACTTGTCCCATGAGGTAAGACCTGATGTTATCATCATGGGGATGTTGATACATGCACATACCAGCTGAGGAGAGAACCAAGGAAGCCTAGCCCGGGTCTGCTATGAGGGTGTCACCTTTTGAGAAGCTGGGACATCCCAGGGAACTAGGCAAGGTTGATCACCTCCAGGTGATCCAGCTGTGTCCTTGCTGAGGTAAGACTTCCTTCAGAAAGAAAAAAAAAAAAAGAAAGGCCTGATAGACAAAGCAGGCATCGACCTGGAGGACGAATGTTCTTTATGGGCCTGACTGAGGGACATTGTTGAGGATGTTGAGGCAGAAAGGATAAACCGAGGTTGGTTCTCCTTGTTAAAGACTCATTCTACAACAAAACTATAGAGAAGCACCTAGCTTCAAAATGGCCCATGTGGACCCATGCCCAGTGGGATACCTTTGAAAGTGCCGATTCTCAGCCTTTCTTGCTACCCAGCCTCCTTTTGGAACCCAGGTTTTGAAGGAGTTTTATCCCCTGGCACAGGAAGAGTCTACTCTCATGTTCTCAGTAATCAAAGAAAGACATTTAAATGACATTGAAGTTACCAACAGTGAGAGAGGCAGCCCCATGTCACATAGGTGCATTGGACCCAGGGAACAGGGGGGTTCTCTGGGCAGGTAGATGACCCCCTAGGGTGGCTAAGAAGCGCTGGCATTTAGGACTCTTGGACTGAGACCACTTGAATGGCTTAGGCATGACCTCCCTGCAGAAGCCCGTGGTTTCTTCTCACTGAATTATAATTAATGGGATCAGTTTGACTGATGAGGGGGAAAACCTTATGTGGCCTCACATTCTGTCACCTGCATGTCTCCAGTGATGACAGCCCACCCCACTTCCCTGGCATCCAAGGAAGAGCACCTGTGTGCACTGTTCTTCTGCAAGAGAACTGCTTCAGAACAGGCTTACTGGGAGGGCCTTTGGGGTAGAGTGTGCAGGGCTGGAAAACCAAACTCTATGTGTTTCTGCGGTCTTGGGGTGTGTGTGTGTGTGTGTGTGTGTGTGTGTGTGTGTGTGTGTGTGTGTGATCATAGGTGCCTGTCGTAGTCAGCCACAGGCAGGAGAGCCAAGGAGAATTTCTTCTCCTTTATATAGCCTTAGGGTAGGTTCTTACAACCCTTCCCCAGACTTAATGGCTTCCTGAGTCTCTGGAATTTCCTTCCTGCACTGCCCACACAGGAAAGGATGTTTACTTCTAGCTTCTTTGAGCTTCTTTACATTCTGCCCCTTGATGAGAGGCTGCCTTCCTATAAACATCCTCAGAGACCCGCCCAAGATAATTAAAAAGATCAAGTTCACAACAAAACCTAACCATTACAGTGCCCATGATCATAGGTGGACATGTTGAGTTTGGAGGAAAGCTTTGAAGTGCTGGTCCTCACCTTTAACCTCATTTGAAGCAGAGTGTCTCATTGGTCACTACTCCATTCACCAGGCTAGCTGGCCCTCAAGCTTCCAGGAAATTCTCCTGTTTCTGTTTCACATCTCACAGTAGGAATAATTGTGGTTCTGGGATTACAGAAGCCTGCCACAGCTTCCCGCCTTTACACAGAGTCTGGGAATCTAAACTTAGGTACTGACAAATGGGTAGCAAGCCCTTTATCCACTGAGGTATATCTCTGACCCAGTTCTTGAAGCTCATGGGTTGGGGTGAAGGAGCCTAAACCCCTGGGGTTGTGCTGAGTGATTTTTCTAGAAAGCACTGGCCTCAAGGTTCCATCTAGGCTTCTCTTTCATGAAAATGTTCTAGACCTACTACACAGCATGGTGTAAGCAGGAACTAGGCTCCTAGGTCCAGTCGAGCTCAGCAGCTATGGGTGGAGCCAGACCAGATGACCCTGGCCTCTGAGGTAAGCCACAGGCACTGTAGAAGGGAATGCATGAGGATTTGGAAGATGGACTGTATATAGGCAAATGCCCATGGTATATACTTGAGGTACACTGTACCTCAAGCTTGTGTCAGGTGAGTAAGTCTCATTGGGAGAGAGGAAGTTAGGACATTAAAGGGAAAAGAGTCACCTCTTCACTCAGAATGGGCACTGTGGACATTACCCATCAGCTGCACCCAAAGACCCCGCTTGCCCCCCACATTTGGGCATCCCAGAATGGGAGACCATAGAGTCACACATGTCCTCCTGAACCCAGGTGACCAAGGAAATACCTTCAACATCAGAGTTATACTTAGAGGCCAAGTTTTGGAATGCAATGGTACCTTAGAGGAAGAGAACCAATAGAAATGAATATAGATTACAAAGAGGGTTTATTAGATTGGCTTTCATGAGACTGTCTGTGTAATCTAGCAATGGCTGTCTGCACACTGGAGAGGCTGACAACCCGGCAGCTACTCAGTCCACAAAGCTGGAGGTTTCAGCAGTCACCATCTGGCACTAAGGGCCTGTAGGGTTCCAGGAGAGATGCAGAGCTTCTGTCCACATCAGAAGAAGCTGGGTTCCAATGTCAGCAAAGAATGGTAGCAGCAATGGGGCAGACGCACGCACCAGCAAGGAGTGAGTGAAGGTGGGATTTATGCTCTGCTTTTCCTCCAGGTTTCTTTATATCTAGAGGAGGGAAGGTCTTTCCCCCTCAGTTAATCCTTCCAGAAAACACCTCACAGATCTGCCTCAAGGAGTGTCTTGCTTGATTCCCGATCTCATCAAGTTAACAAATGAGATTAACTATCACAGAGGTGCTACCTGTTCCCAGAGATGACAGTGGGCATGTCAGCAGGGTGCTGGGCTTTGGGAGCCCTGGGTAAATGGGGAGAAGGACAGGGAGAGGTGGCCTGTGTGTCCACACCAGAGGCCACACCATACTTTATCAGCAGCCTGCTAATGATGCCAGGCTACACATGGTCTTTGGGCTTAGCTGCTCAGAGATGAAGCCCCCTCTCAGAGCAGAGCAAGCTGCAGCTGAAAGACTGTGTGCATGTTAAGGTCAAGGTTACAGAGGCTGAGGCTGCGTTCAGGCTCTCGTTCTCAGAAATTAATCTTATTCTTCACACAGTGAGAGCCCGTTAGACTTGGTTCTTATGATTCGTGACGTTTAATACCTTTGGCAGTCAAGGTGATTTTTACTGTGAAGCAGAATACGAAATGTGGTGTCTGCCCAGGTTTCTGCTGACACTTTTGGGAGCCCAGTCCCAAACACTTGCAGAGGGTGGGGGTTGCATGTTCTGCTGGGGGAGGAAGATGCACTCAAAGGTCAGTACCCTCTGCCTCCCTGTGCACTGTGCTTGGACAGGGGATTTCCTGCAGCGGATCCCAGAGAAGATGTGCTGGTGTTTTCATAAAGAGCTCTTTACAGGGCCTGTGTCCAAGTCCCTTCCAAATGAGGCTCCCATACTGTGACACTTCCCAGAGCCATAGCCCCGCCAAAAGGCTGCTGTGTGCTCTGTTTATGCCTCTCCAACCCAAGCTGCAGACACAAAATCTCCAGGCCATTTGAGGGGAGCTGGCAGCTGCCAAGAGAAGGCTGCATGGCACGAGATAGAACAGACACACTGAGAATCATGTTCTAAATTGAATCAGCACTGGCCTGGGTCTGGACAGCTGGGACTTCTAATCCTGGAGCCTGGAGGGAGAAGCCCAGAGACCTCTTCTTTTTTTCACAGCTGAATTGTAGGGCAGACAGGGAAGCAACAGCCCAGGAAGGTACTGATCTGAACACAGACTCCCCAAGGCGAGTCTTACAGCTCTTTGACATCCACATGGGACTTTTTCCTTCCTCACAGACCCTAGCTCGGTGTACTCACTGACCCTTGATCTATGCCTGCTTATTGTCAAAGACAAGAAACATGTGAGGCCATTCTCGGAAAACAGAACCAATCATGGCGGTTTGATTAAATCAATCAGTGGTAAAAAAAAAAAAAAAAAAAAAAAAAAAAAGAGCTAATGGCATCTGTAAGCTTATAAACCTGGAATATTTTGGGTTCTGTCCCCTTCTAGACAAGTCTGGTCAGTAGTGTGCAAGTTTGAACGAGATGCCCTCTCTCATGTGTTTTGAATTCTTGGTCCCCAGCTGGTGGCAGTTTGGGAGGTGGAACCTTACTGGAAGAGATATATTGCTGAGGGTGGGCTTAAGGGTGTTATAACCAACTCCCCCTTGCCAGTGCTGGCAAGCTCACTCCCTTCTGACTTTCTGCCAGCTTCTGTGGCAAGAAGTGATGCCACTCTTAACCCTGGATAAACCTTTCCTTCCATAAGCTTCTTTTGTTGGGGTGTTTTGTCCCATCATGGAGAACCTGACTCCAACAGTTAGGCAGTGTCTCTGTGCCTGTTTCCTGGTCCATAGTAAGGTCTCAGAAGTAGATACAAATGAAAGTCCACAAGATTCCTGGGGAAAGCTGGAGCGAAGAACACCATGGCACCCTGCTGGAAAACCTGACTTTCCAAGGGCTGAGGACCTGCGGGCAAGCAGATGCCTGGGAGGAAGCAGATCTCATCAACTCTGAACACTGTTCATGAAGTCAGGACAGCATGAGTAACCCTGCTGAGCATTGACAATGTGCCAGGTACTATTCACACACGTGCCCCATGGCTTCTGGGGTGCAGCCCTGGCCCAGCAGCAGAGTCCACAGGGCTCCACATGCATTGGGAATAATACACTGACTTCCCAGCATCGAAGCTGGGTCTCCCAAGTGGGGCCCAGGAACCTGCACAGCTGGCTGGTTCCTACAAAACTCATATCTGAGTAGTACTGTCCTACTTGAGTGACACCTTGGGGACTGAAATCATGCCCACTCTGTGGGGGCTGAGGTCAGACTCAGAGATGGGGAGTGGAATGTCCATGACCACAGCTGCTTAGCAGCAGACTGGGCTTCAATATGAAGGCCACCTTGCCAACTGTGATTCCGTCCCTAGTGGTGACAAAGGACTTAACGTGGAGACAGAGCTGGTCAGTTTTATAAACCTGTTTTTAGAGGAAGGTGTGGACATATGCAGATCCAATTAGGGACTGATGATTCTAACTGATGCCAAGGATAGAAATAAATCCCAAAATTAGTTAAGTGATTACTATAAGCAGTTAATGCCCACATTTCATCTTCCTTAATCCCTCCTATGAGTCTGAAATATGAAAAAAATACAATTGAAATGAAACAAATGAACTTTCAAGGACTGAACATGTTGGAGAAATCAGAAGTATGACTGTGTAGGGTCTGGAGGCAAAGGTCAGTATTTCTGTCATGTAATACCAAATCTGCTGCCGTTTAACCGACTTTATGTGCAAAAAAGAACGTAAGATTACAAGACTTCCTCCTGGATCCAGCCCACTTGGAGAGTGGAGGGCAGAAGAGAAGCCCAGGGGAAACACAGTGGCACTGGTCCCGCTGGCCTTACACCAGCCCTGAGGGACAGGTGGCAGCCTGAGACTGCAGCTGAACACCCTCCCTCCCCGGAGACCTTTGGGTCTGGGATGGCACTGCAGGCCCCAGGGTTGCATGCAGAGTCTTCTCATTGAGACATTTATTAAGTCTTGATTGCATTTCATTTCATAAAATGTTTCTTTCCTTTACTAACTGCACCATTATAGCAATAATTAAATGGGAGAAGGGTATTCAAAACGAGATTATGAATTTTATGAATAGCACCAGCGAAGGGAATGAGGAAAAAAGGGAATCTTGATAGTGAACTGAAAATCTAGAGGAATGGGAGTCCAACAGAGCCAGTCACCATCTCTTTAAAATCCATCCAGGCACCCATGTTTATCGAACACGTAGGATGTGTCACCTCCCAACTGAATGCTCAGAATGTAGCAATGAACTAGACAGACCAAGCTCACCCTTCCGAGAGCCAATGTTCCAGTGAAGACAGACAAGCAAAACAAGAATAAAATCATAGGCGGTCCAAAGCATTAAAGAGCAAGATTATAGGGGAAATGGATGTAGGTACTAAAGTGTGAAGTGGTATGATCACTGAAAGGCCAGGTGAGAAGGTGACATTTCTTGACCAGACCCCAGGCAGGAGCCAGGAAGTGTTCCTGAAAACCTTCCTGCCTGAGACAGCCGGTGCTAGACCCTGTGGTGGAAACTAGCCTGGCACACACTGTGTGTGACCCGGCATGACTGAATTCAGGTGACCATTGGGTATGGGAGTAGGAAATGAGAAAGAGAGAATAGGCAGACATGTGTGATGGTTGGCCTCAGGGCCTCGATCTGTGACCATGAGCCAGGCTCTGAATTTGGATATGAGAAGCCACATGGGACAGGAGGGCAGAGGTGACACAATTCTATAGACGATGTCGGTTGTAACCCAGGACAGACAGTAAGGCAGGACCACTACTGCTGCTGGGAATCCCATAAGGAAAGAGACTCCAATGTCTCTTGGAAGATTAAGAAGTCTGGGCTGTGTGGGGAAGAGAGAAGAAGGGTTTTCTAGAAGATGGGGTGCTCTGCAATAGTAAGGCAGGTGTGTAGAGGGAACAAGGTAGGGCTCGCTTTGGCCCCAGTAAGTCCAACTCTGCAGCGCCTGTTAGCCTGGAGGAGAGGTGCAGAGACAAGCAGCTGGGTGTACATGGTTTGGGTTTAGGGGTGATGTCATGGTCACAAACATGAGCCATGAGCATAATAAGACAGTAGCACTGTACCTTCCATACTGGTGGCAGCAGTGAAGAGGGGGTAGTGTGCTCCACAGGGTGAGACAGACTGCCTCTGGGTGCTGGGATTAAAGGCGTGCGCCACCATGCCCAGCTACTCTGGTATGGCTATCTGAGGCCTTTTGTGCTTCCATATGAAGTTTGAGACTAAAAATAAAAATAAAAAATAACACTCACAACAGTATATAGGTACAGAGTTTAACACGCTATTTAGTTTATTAAGACAGGGTCTCATTATATATTCCAGTTTGCCTTAAACTCACAGTCCTCTTAACTCTGCCTCCTGCATACTGAGGTTAAAGGCCTTTGTCACTAGGCAGGGCACAAATTATTTTAAAGGAAGCAACCAAGTGATCATCCTAAATCAAGAAATAGAATGCAGTCGGGTGTGGTGGTGCACACCTTTCATCCCAGCACTTGGGAGGCAGAGGTAAGAGGATCACCGGAAGTTCAAGGCCACCCTGAGACTGCACAATGAATTCCAGGTCAGCCTGGGAGACCCTACCTTGAAAAACCAAAAACCCTCCAGTAGAAGAAGAACTAGCCCTCCTTTCTTCTTGTCTGTCTTCCCACACACTGAGTCCACTCAAGCTCCTGTCGTGACTTCTTGAGGCTCACGACCTTACACATCTTGATTATTTCCTCTCTGACGTTTGCATTCTCAAACTTCATTTCTTTATATTCCTTGCTGTACTTGCAAAAGGCTCATGCAATATAAATTGCATCATTACCTCGTCTCTGTGGGAAAATTTCCCAACATTTCCCTCTAAAGGAGGATCTTTATAGACTTTGTTTTAAATTGCGAATGATTTTTTTAATCTATCAAAACCTTTTTGTGCAAATGAAGAAAAAAAACCTACAAGTGCTTCTCTTTCATCTACTAATGTGGTAAAAGTGTGCTGACTGATTTGAAATCATTAAGCAACCTTACCCTCATGGCACAAACTTTTCATTGCTCCTAACTTGTTTATTGCAGAATTTGTGGGTGTAGTAGTTTGATCTACGTGTCCCCCCCATAAACTTAATGTGCTCTGAATGCTTGATCCCAAGCTGATGGCAGTTTTGAAATTGGAACCTTGTTGGAACTGTGTTATTGGGGCCCAGCTTACAGGGATTATAGCCAGCTTCCCCTTGACAGTTTTTGGCACACCTTCCTGCCACTGTTTGCAGTGCTGTGGTGGAGGTGATGTCAACTCTCTGCTCATGTGTCATTTTTCCTAAGGTGATGGAGCTTCCCCTCAAGTCTGTAAGCCAAAATTAACCCATTCCTCCAATCAGCTGCATTGGTCAGGTTCTTTTCTGCAAAGCAACAAGAAGGTTACAACAGTGGGCTTCCACTTTGTGTGGATTTCTGTCTGTTTGGAAGGTGACATCAAGATGCTCATTATCACCTGTGTTAATTTCTTCATTTGAGTTTTGGTGTCAGAGTTACAAAGAATTCCTTTCTGCCTGTTCTCTGTAGCTTGTTTTAGGTGGCATCCACTGGTAGAGCTCTCAGTTCCTAGAGCTTTGCTCATAAGAAAAATTTAAGTTAATGATTAAATTTCTTTAATACTGTTGAGGTCAGCTTTCTAGTTGCTGCGCAGAAAGAACCCAAGCAAAAGCGGCTTATGGAGAAATGGGTTTTTAGGCTTATGGACTCAAGGGGAGATTCCATCCTGTCAGGGAAAACAATGGCATGAGCAGAGGGGTGGACATCACCTCCGCCACAGCACTGGAAACAGTGGCAGGAAGGTGTGCCAAACACTGGCAAGGGGAAGCTGGCTTATAACCCCCATAAGCCCGCCCCAACAACACAGCTCTAGTGAGGTTGTAATTCCCGAACTGCCATCAGCTGAGGATCGATTACCCAGAACACATTCATTTGTTTGTGGGGGACACCTGGATCAAACCATGACAAATACTGAGAGGTCTAATTAGATTTTTTATTGCTTCTCACATCTGTTTTGATCTACTGCATTTTTCTAGAATTTTCATCAGGTTCAAATCATCAGTTTCATTGATATGTTCATGATACGATTTTGGGCCTTATCTGCTTTTTTTTCTCGGATGATAGATGGGTGTGTGGCAGGATGGATGGAAAGAAAAACACAGATGACTCCCAAAGGACAGTGCTGTTGTTTGTTGACACTGTTGGTGTTTGTGTGTTTAAGCCCACATATTCCACTAGCTCTGACTCTCATTCCTCCTTGAATCTTTGACCCTCAAAGAATAACCTGTGGCATTTCTCTTGGAATGGCTCTTCTGGTGGTGCATATTCTGGCTTTGTGTCATTAGAAATGTACTCTTGTCACATTGGTCCCTGCAAGTGTGTTTTCTGGGCATGGAGTTATGATTGACAGGTCCCTCTTCCTTGTCTCCACTCCTGCCAAATCCATGCACTAGGTGACAATACTGGCTTTTGTTTGTCAATCAATTCTAGGATTTCTGTTTCTGCCTTTTCGGAGAGCAGTCTTTTTTCTGGGTTACATTTACCTGTCAAGATTTCCAAGCCATAATCTTTTTTTCCTTGAACATAGTAAGCTGAAGTGTTTCATAGCTTATTATACCTGAAACCCCCATGAGTCTGTGTTTTCTCAGTTCTCATGGTTTTCGTGGTATGTTTTCCTAGATATTCTTGATTGAATGCTAGTCATTACTTTTGAGATACTATCCATAAGTAAACCGTTAGAGATTAGAATGGGAACTGCTTCCTTCAGCTAGGTCATTTGCTATGTCAGGATATGAGACACAAGATCTTTGGGATCACTTAGCCCAAATTCAAGTTGTGAAAGAGCCAGCCCGTTTTGCCTCACCTTCCCTCCTACTGCTTAGCTGTCTGGTCTTCCATCCCAGGAGAAGGCAGAAGGTTTCAGTTTTCCTCCATTTAGCTTTTGAGTCCCCCATTTCATACCAGGGGCTGGTTTTCCAGGACCTCTCTCTTTGGTAGGCTCCGGACTCAAATCTGGACCTCAACTCTTCCTGGACAAAGTAACAAAAATGTTCCCTCTTGGGTACCTCTGTGGGTCAGCCAATATACCAGGAAAAAGTGTCTCCATGTTTCTAGCTTACACGTGAAGATTACTGTCCTCTCCCAGATCTTGCTCTGATGACCCTTCATCTGATGTCTTTGGTGCTTGTTAAAATATTCTTTAATTTCTCTTTAAGGTTTATTAGGTAGCTTCTGCACTGAAAATCATGTCTACACTACCAGTCTGGCATTTCCAGAAGCAGAAATTTATACTTCTGTTTCCATAAATTATTTCAATAGTGCATGTGTTCCTTTTCTAGCAGAAATATTTTAATTTAGACTAATGAAGTCTCGGGTGAAGGATTTTGATTATCTGTGAATCAAATTTTCATTCCTTCTGCCAATAATTGAAAGTTGACCTGGCTCTTTGCACTGTGTGAGTGACCAAATAACAAGTTCTTAAGGCTGAAGTGTGTGAGGAAATGAGACAAAACCTATGTGTCCCTCATTCAAAAGCCAAGGAGAAAATGGCCCCGATTTCAATAGTACAAAGAATTATTGAGTGCAGGGTCTGGCCTCTTACAGGTAGATGCATTTGTGTTTGTATCTGATTGCAGATATCTGCACACTGTATGCTTGCTCCTTCTATGAAGATAAACCTTGTGACTTCTAAGGGCAGAGTCACCTAAAGGTATCAGGCAGAATTGAACAGGGCTTGGTGTGGTCAAGAGCAAATCCAGCCTCTCAATGCTGCGAGCACACACCTTGTACAGGGCTGTGTGCAGCATGCACTCATATCATTGGGGCCTCTAGAAGCTGTCAATTCCCCTCCTCCATGCAGCTTGCCAGGAGAGAGTAGGCTGCTGTCATTGGGCTAAGCATGCTCCCAGAATTGTCCCCCTGAACCTTCCGGAATGTAGGTGGAGACAATCAAGACAAGGTGACTGCAGTCAGGCACTGCCTTGGGGAAGCAACAAGGAACTGTACTGACCTAGATCTGGGAGGGCAGGGCAGGGCCAGAGAGCCCTGCAGACAAACTAGAGCCTGTCCCTGACCTATAGAGCTATTTAGTATGCTGATGATAGCTTCTAAGAGCTGTTTTGCTACGTCTGGATTTAAACAATTCCACATAAATATTAATGGTCTGGTGCAGCCAAGACAAATCAGATTTCAGATCTCTTTCGTCCCCCTGTGGAATTCATGCTGTAGTTGAATCACTAATTTTAACTTGTTTGAGTGAATAAATGAACGAATCCCTCATGTCTGTTTTATTCTCCGTGGCGCATTGGATGGAATTTTTATTCCAGTTATAGGAGAGGCTTTGTCTGGGTAATTAGTGTGTTGATTTCATGATTATTTGGCTGTGGCAGAGAAGGTACTAACACGTGAGGCACACATGTTGATTGCACAGGGCAGCTTCTGTCCTCTGTAACATATTTGGCATCTACGGTTGAAATTGCGACCTGTCACATGAGACATTCTTCCATCTGGACTTGAGCTTACCTCTGAGTACATTTCAAATGTGGGATCCTTCTTTGGTAAGTGGTGTTGCTGAAGCTATTGATTAGAGTGTAGCATGCCCCCAGCAGAGGACTTGTTCCTGTCTCTTGTGCATCTCTTTGAATACTAAGCCCCCTGAATGGGTCTTGTGAGAGTGCAATGCAGTGTCCTAGCTTGGGACACCATCCCTGATGTTTTCTGTGAATGCTTACTTCAGCCTGGTCAGAGCCTGGGAAACACTTTCTTCCAGGGGTGCTCTAGGTGGTCACAGCATCCCCTGAGCATCACACAAGGGTCTCTTGAACAGACCATGGACAGCCCATGGCAGGATTGGATCTCAGGGCTTTACCTGTCTAGAGATGACCAGTGTGAAAGCTGTCCCTGTGCCCATTATGATGTTGTGTTCAGTGGAGGGGCCTGTCTCCCAAACTGGGTGGCTAGGGAAACTGACCCATCTTGCTTCAAGCAATGATTCAAAACTCTTTCCCCCACCCCTACCCAGAAAACTTTATATCACTAAGTTCTAATAGACACTTCACAGAAAAGTCCAGAAGGCATTTCATTTTGTCACAAATTTTCTAACTTGGGTTGTGTTGACCTATCACTATTTTCTAAACTATGTAAACCCACATAAATAATGCAGAAGCCATGTAAAAAGCTGGCAAGCTTATTTTCTAAATCAAACCTTAGAGGGATAATCTTTCTCCCAACCCAAGGTCCACTTCAAGCAAAAGTACTTGAAGGAACTCAAAGGTGCTGGGGTTCAGGGCTCTTCCCACCAGGGCTTACAAGCTCAAGAAAGAGACCAAAGCACACTTGGAAGCAAAATAAATGAACCTAGTTGCACAGATCATGAGTGAGCCGGTAATTAAAAGACCATGAAAACTACTTTGCTTGTTGGTGAGGAAAAGCTTGAAGCTGTAAGGTTCCAGCAGGGCCTTCTCTGTGGCAAGGTGGCTGTCAGGAGAGATGGGACTGAGAAGCAGCCTGGTAGGGATAGAAAGGGCATCAGTGGTGGTGATAACCCAGACCCCATTCTCTTCATTATCCCTGAGTCCTTGGATGAAAGCTGAGGTCAGTATGTTCATCTGATGATGGGGTGTCCACACCAATAACATTCTGATTACCATCTGTGGAAGGCAGCCATAATTCAAAGGCCCTTTACTGGCTCACGTGGAGGTTTACCTGTGGGGATCACATGGCTACTTTCACCTCTGCCATGAAACGTGTACTGCAAGAGAGGAGAGCAAGGCTTAGCCCCCAAGGTGGCTATTCTTGGATGTGCTCTTTCCTTGTCTCCTTGCTTAGCCTCAGCATCTCCCAGTGGGCTGACAGATGCAGAGCCCAGCAAATGTATTCAAACCACCAAACCATCCTAAGTGTGTGCCATGACCTGGGAGCCTGCTGTCATACTCCTATGCCTCAGTTTCCCTTCTGTCCTTTAGGGCTCTTGAGTCCCAGCCTGTCCTGATGGTGTGTGAGGGCGTTTGTTAGCATTAAGCTCCTTGCACATCCATCCAAGCATCATACTGTGGCCGAGTTCAGGCACACCTGGGAGCTGAGCAGGTAGTGGGTCCCTAGTGCTCAGCCTGTGAGCTTGCAGATGAGATACAGAGAGGGAGGCTTCCAGATAACTCACAGGTAAACTGATGAAGTAATGGGAGTGCAGATTGCTAGGGGCACTTGGAAACAGCAAACCATGAAAGTACACGTGTGTTGTAGAGTGACTGCACTAGGAAGTCTGTCCCTTAGCAGTTCTTGGGACCATCTGCATCCTTAGGCATTCAGTTACTTCTTTTAATTCCTGTGAACAAATACCCGATACAAACAACTTATGGACAGAATTGATTTTCAGCTTAGGGTTTCAAGGGAAAGCTTCATGGTGTCACCTCAGCAGGCAGGAAACACATGAAGAACAGGATTTGGCAAGCTGGCAAGTGGGCTATAACACCTCGAGATCCACCCCCAGTGACCTGCTTCCTCCAGCAAGGACCTCCTCAAGGCTCCATGACCTTCCCAAACAGCATCAGCAGCCAGGGACCAAGTGTTGAAACACACGAGTCTCTGGGGAACCATTTTACATACACAACATCCATGAAACCTTTGCATCCCCCTTCCAAGCACAGCTATGATTTTCCAGAAAGCTCCAAGGCTTTGGACCACATCACATTCACCTCTCAGATCCACCTGAAGGGCCTAAGTTTCACAGGCATAGTATTAACCCTTAGGAGCCCAAACTGATTTTGCATTCCTCAAACCAGCCAGAACACCAGCCTTTTCCCTCACTCCCATTCTGTCATTCCCATTCTCCCTAGAGCCTAGGGGACCTTTCCCCCATCCATGCCCCACCAGCACCTGCCTCCCACCACTGTCCACCAGAGACCACCAAGTGGGGTCTCTGGTGCCAACAGAGAGTCATACAATACAAAGGGAGTAAACTACTGGATAATAGAGCAAAATGGCAGAGCAACAGCAGTCCAGTGAGGGCAGTTGGCAGCGGAGATGGACCTCCTAGGTCACTTCCCATGCCCATGTGTTTAGAGGTGTACAGAATCTGGTGAGATGCTTTGAGGATACAGCCTTTGCTCAGCATGCTTACAGGAACATCTGAAGCTAAAGCAACCTATCCGTAAGGTGTGCCACAGCACACTGGCACCTGGTGTCCCAGCTTTGGAGCTCCGGTGGCAGATTGAGAGTACAGAGACTTCTTGCCATCACCGCTATATAAATTTCTTTCTATCTAAGATTTGGGCTCGTGTAGCTGCCTGTTCCAGATACCAGAATTATTACATCATCGAAGGTGCAAAGGTGGTTCCCAAGGGCCCATCCCTTCAGCCAAGAAATAACCCAAACTATAATAACTTTCCTTATCCTTACTGTCCTGAAAAAAATTTTGCTCAGGAAGGACTTATGGAATACTGCAGATCATGTCACAGCAGAGGATCTAAATCAGCAGTCTGTCCCCTGTACCCTAATTGCCACAGTGCCAACTCTATAGAGCACCACCCTGCTTCTCTGTTGGCACTTTTGTGGACTACGGCATTGATAAAGGACATGATGGACCAGGCTTCACAGCATGCCATCATCTGTCAGTGAGCAGAGTCCACTGTCTGTCCAGTGCTTCCATTCCATGTCAGTGTGACGCCTTTGGCTCCTACACCTCACCTACAACACACCTGGAAATAAGTCAAGCATGGGACAGGCTCACCTCCCTCAGGGGAAATGGGTCCCCAGTCCGAGCCCTCTTTTCCTTTTGGCTCATACCAAAACCATCTTCCCCACCGTTAATCTGTTGATTGATGGTATGGTCTTGTCTTACCGCTCCTCGGCTACTTTCTGGAGTTTCTGCCTCCTCTTCTGGAAGAGAATCTGCTTTCATCTCTATATGTTCTTAGTTCTTATTTGTTCTCACTGTCCAGTGTTGATCTTTTGGCTCCTCCAAGTCAGCCAGGATATTTTCTGGATCATGAATATCATGATGAGATAGTGTCTCCTCTCCATGTCCATGAGCTGTGTGGACTTGAGTAACAATGTGTCTGTCCAGGGCTGTGGCTCCCCGTACTGCTTGCTGCTGTTGGTGAGACTTTGGCAGCCCCCAGGAAACATTTCAAGAGCCCTCTTGAGGCAAACTCTGGTTCTGGGCTTCCTATTATTTGATGCTGAAGTTTTCATTGCTATTGTTTATTTATTTATTTGCCACAAAAAGAGAGAGAGGAGAGAATGGGGGCATGCCAGGGTCTCTAGCCTCTGTGAAAGAACTCTAGATGCGTGCGTCACTTTGTGGAATCACTCTCTATTTTTTAGATAAATTATGGAATTTATTTATATTTCCCACTTTAAAAGCCAGAACATGACAAATTTCACTTTCTTCAAAGTCACGTTAGTAGAAATGTATGCAGTACATTTCACACAAGGGAACAAGGTTCTTGGTTTCACCAGGAGGTGGGTGTCAAACTTCCCTCCCGGATTTTTCTGAGATGATCCCAATGAGTAAACCTTCTAGAAATTACAGTGAAGAAGTGGCCATTAACATTGGAGTTCTTCCAAGTAATAAAAATTATTTTGCCCCAAATGGCCTGGTTTTTGCTGATCACAAGGCATCAGAGTTAGTTCCAGGCTGGCTGGCAGGCAGGAGAGACCCAGAGCACAAGAACAGAGGCCAAGGCCTGCTGTTGTTTGCATCCCCACCTGCAGAACAGAAAAAAAAAATCCTTCCATATTTAGACCTGAAAGAATGATTCTAAATCCATCTAACACACTGGGTCGACAACTTTTACCCAGGGGTTCATTAGTATTAGTAAATTATGTTGAACTTCAAGCTTCTTGAGCCAATACTGAAGAGAGCTCCCAGAAGACAGCTTTCTTAAAATGCTTATAGGAAAGGCCCAATAGTGCATCCTTCAGAAGAGAGAATACAGCACATTTCCTACAACCTCCGCAGTTACACACAGATTTACACTCAAACAAATGTTTTAAGAAAACCACATGTGATAGGAAAACAATGCTTTTTAGCCCAAGTCACCACGTAGCAGATAAAGAATAAGTGGCCACTGGAGCTCTGCCCCTTTTCCTTCTGAATCATTTCAGGAACCTTCTCAAGCTTCAAAACAACATGAGCAGACACCTAGTAAGACATACATGAATTAGAACCCAATAGCTAAGGCCCTCCCAACTTAGCCAACTCCCCACTCAAAGATAAATGTATTTGAACTTTCCTAATCTAGAAACTGTTAGATTCCCAGACAGCCAGATGCACAAAGTGACGCACGCATCTAGAGTTCTTTCACAGAGGCTAGAGACCCTGGCATGCCCCCATTCTCTCCTCTCTCTCTTTCTGCGGCAAATAAATAAATAAACAATAGCAATGAAAACTTCAGCATCAAATAATAGGAAGCCCAGAACGTTTGCCTCAAGAGGGCTCTTGAAATGTTTCCTGGGGGCTGCCAAAGTCTCACCAACAGCAGCAAGCAGTACGGGGAGCCACAGCCCTGGACAGACACATTGTTACTCAAGTCCACACAGCTCATGGACATGGAGAGGAGACACTATCTCATCATGATATTCATGATCCAGAAAATATCCTGGCTGACTTGGAGGAGCCAAAAGATCAACACTGGACAGTGAGAACAAATAAGAACTAAGAACATATAGAGATGAAAGCAGATTCTCTTCCAGAAGAGGAGGCAGAAACTCCAGAAAGTAGCCGAGGAGTGGTAAGACGAGACCGTACGATCAATCAACAGATTAACGGTGGGGAAGATGGTTTTGGTATGAGCCAAAAGGAAAAGAGGGCTCGGACTGGGGACCCATTTCCCCTGAGGGAGGTGACCCTGTCCCGTGCCTTGACTCATTTCCAGGTGTGTTGTACAGGTGAGGTGTAGGAGTCAAAGGCGTCACACTGACATGGAATGGAAGCACTGGACAGACAGTGGACTCTGCTCACTGATAGATGATGGCATGCTGTGAAGCCTGGTCCATCATGTCCTTTATCAATGCTGTAGTCCACAAAAGTGCCAACAGAGAAGCAGGGTGGTGCTCTATAGAGTTGGCACTGTGGCAATTAGGGTACAGGGGACAGACTGCTGATTTAGATCCTCTGCTGTGACATGATCTGCAGTATTCCATAAGTCCTTCCTGAGCAAAATTTTTTTCAGGACAGTAAGGATAAGGAAAGTTATTATAGTTTGGGTTATTTCTTGGCTGAAGGGATGGGCCCTTGGGAACCACCTTTGCACCTTCGATGATGTAATAATTCTGGTATCTGGAACAGGCAGCTACACGAGCCCAAATCTTAGATAGAAAGAAATTTATATAGCGGTGATGGCAAGAAGTCTCTGTACTCTCAATCTGCCACCGGAGCTCCAAAGCTGGGACACCAGGTGCCAGTGTGCTGTGGCACACCTTACGGATAGGTTGCTTTAGCTTCAGATGTTCCTGTAAGCATGCTGAGCAAAGGCTGTATCCTCAAAGCATCTCACCAGATTCTGTACACCTCTAAACACATGGGCATGGGAAGTGACCTAGGAGGTCCATCTCCGCTGCCAACTGCCCTCACTGGACTGCTGTTGCTCTGCCATTTTGCTCTATTATCCAGTAGTTTACTCCCTTTGTATTGTATGACTCTCTGTTGGCACCAGAGACCCCACTTGGTGGTCTCTGGTGGACAGTGGTGGGAGGCAGGTGCTGGTGGGGCATGGATGGGGGAAAGGTCCCCTAGGCTCTAGGGAGAATGGGAATGACAGAATGGGAGTGAGGGAAAAGGCTGGTGTTCTGGCTGGTTTGAGGAATGCAAAATCAGTTTGGGCTCCTAAGGGTTAATACTATGCCTGTGAAACTTAGGCCCTTCAGGTGGATCTGAGAGGTGAATGTGATGTGGTCCAAAGCCTTGGAGCTTTCTGGAAAATCATAGCTGTGCTTGGAAGGGGGATGCAAAGGTTTCATGGATGTTGTGTATGTAAAATGGTTCCCCAGAGACTCGTGTGTTTCAACACTTGGTCCCTGGCTGCTGATGCTGTTTGGGAAGGTCATGGAGCCTTGAGGAGGTCCTTGCTGGAGGAAGCAGGTCACTGGGGGTGGATCTCGAGGTGTTATAGCCCACTTGCCAGCTTGCCAAATCCTGTTCTTCATGTGTTTCCTGCCTGCTGAGGTGACACCATGAAGCTTTCCCTTGAAACCCTAAGCTGAAAATCAATTCTGTCCATAAGTTGTTTGTATCGGGTATTTGTTCACAGGAATTAAAAGAAGTAACTGAATGCCTAAGGATGCAGATGGTCCCAAGAACTGCTAAGGGACAGACTTCCTAGTGCAGTCACTCTACAACACACGTGTACTTTCATGGTTTGCTGTTTCCAAGTGCCCCTAGCAATCTGCACTCCCATTACTTCATCAGTTTACCTGTGAGTTATCTGGAAGCCTCCCTCTCTGTATCTCATCTGCAAGCTCACAGGCTGAGCACTAGGGACCCACTACCTGCTCAGCTCCCAGGTGTGCCTGAACTCGGCCACAGTATGATGCTTGGATGGATGTGCAAGGAGCTTAATGCTAACAAACGCCCTCACACACCATCAGGACAGGCTGGGACTCAAGAGCCCTAAAGGACAGAAGGGAAACTGAGGCATAGGAGTATGACAGCAGGCTCCCAGGTCATGGCACACACTTAGGATGGTTTGGTGGTTTGAATACATTTGCTGGGCTCTGCATCTGTCAGCCCACTGGGAGATGCTGAGGCTAAGCAAGGAGACAAGGAAAGAGCACATCCAAGAATAGCCACCTTGGGGGCTAAGCCTTGCTCTCCTCTCTTGCAGTACACGTTTCATGGCAGAGGTGAAAGTAGCCATGTGATCCCCACAGGTAAACCTCCACGTGAGCCAGTAAAGGGCCTTTGAATTATGGCTGCCTTCCACAGATGGTAATCAGAATGTTATTGGTGTGGACACCCCATCATCAGATGAACATACTGACCTCAGCTTTCATCCAAGGACTCAGGGATAATGAAGAGAATGGGGTCTGGGTTATCACCACCACTGATGCCCTTTCTATCCCTACCAGGCTGCTTCTCAGTCCCATCTCTCCTGACAGCCACCTTGCCACAGAGAAGGCCCTGCTGGAACCTTACAGCTTCAAGCTTTTCCTCACCAACAAGCAAAGTAGTTTTCATGGTCTTTTAATTACCGGCTCACTCATGATCTGTGCAACTAGGTTCATTTATTTTGCTTCCAAGTGTGCTTTGGTCTCTTTCTTGAGCTTGTAAGCCCTGGTGGGAAGAGCCCTGAACCCCAGCACCTTTGAGTTCCTTCAAGTACTTTTGCTTGAAGTGGACCTTGGGTTGGGAGAAAGATTATCCCTCTAAGGTTTGATTTAGAAAATAAGCTTGCCAGCTTTTTACATGGCTTCTGCATTATTTATGTGGGTTTACATAGTTTAGAAAATAGTGATAGGTCAACACAACCCAAGTTAGAAAATTTGTGACAAAATGAAATGCCTTCTGGACTTTTCTGTGAAGTGTCTATTAGAACTTAGTGATATAAAGTTTTCTGGGTAGGGGTGGGGGAAAGAGTTTTGAATCATTGCTTGAAGCAAGATGGGTCAGTTTCCCTAGCCACCCAGTTTGGGAGACAGGCCCCTCCACTGAACACAACATCATAATGGGCACAGGGACAGCTTTCACACTGGTCATCTCTAGACAGGTAAAGCCCTGAGATCCAATCCTGCCATGGGCTGTCCATGGTCTGTTCAAGAGACCCTTGTGTGATGCTCAGGGGATGCTGTGACCACCTAGAGCACCCCTGGAAGAAAGTGTTTCCCAGGCTCTGACCAGGCTGAAGTAAGCATTCACAGAAAACATCAGGGATGGTGTCCCAAGCTAGGACACTGCATTGCACTCTCACAAGACCCATTCAGGGGGCTTAGTATTCAAAGAGATGCACAAGAGACAGGAACAAGTCCTCTGCTGGGGGCATGCTACACTCTAATCAATAGCTTCAGCAACACCACTTACCAAAGAAGGATCCCACATTTGAAATGTACTCAGAGGTAAGCTCAAGTCCAGATGGAAGAATGTCTCATGTGACAGGTCGCAATTTCAACCGTAGATGCCAAATATGTTACAGAGGACAGAAGCTGCCCTGTGCAATCAACATGTGTGCCTCACGTGTTAGTACCTTCTCTGCCACAGCCAAATAATCATGAAATCAACACACTAATTACCCAGACAAAGCCTCTCCTATAACTGGAATAAAAATTCCATCCAATGCGCCACGGAGAATAAAACAGACATGAGGGATTCGTTCATTTATTCACTCAAACAAGTTAAAATTAGTGATTCAACTACAGCATGAATTCCACAGGGGGACGAAAGAGATCTGAAATCTGATTTGTCTTGGCTGCACCAGACCATTAATATTTATGTGGAATTGTTTAAATCCAGACGTAGCAAAACAGCTCTTAGAAGCTATCATCAGCATACTAAATAGCTCTATAGGTCAGGGACAGGCTCTAGTTTGTCTGCAGGGCTCTCTGGCCCTGCCCTGCCCTCCCAGATCTAGGTCAGTACAGTTCCTTGTTGCTTCCCCAAGGCAGTGCCTGACTGCAGTCACCTTGTCTTGATTGTCTCCACCTACATTCCGGAAGGTTCAGGGGGACAATTCTGGGAGCATGCTTAGCCCAATGACAGCAGCCTACTCTCTCCTGGCAAGCTGCATGGAGGAGGGGAATTGACAGCTTCTAGAGGCCCCAATGATATGAGTGCATGCTGCACACAGCCCTGTACAAGGTGTGTGCTCGCAGCATTGAGAGGCTGGATTTGCTCTTGACCACACCAAGCCCTGTTCAATTCTGCCTGATACCTTTAGGTGACTCTGCCCTTAGAAGTCACAAGGTTTATCTTCATAGAAGGAGCAAGCATACAGTGTGCAGATATCTGCAATCAGATACAAACACAAATGCATCTACCTGTAAGAGGCCAGACCCTGCACTCAATAATTCTTTGTACTATTGAAATCGGGGCCATTTTCTCCTTGGCTTTTGAATGAGGGACACATAGGTTTTGTCTCATTTCCTCACACACTTCAGCCTTAAGAACTTGTTATTTGGTCACTCACACAGTGCAAAGAGCCAGGTCAACTTTCAATTATTGGCAGAAGGAATGAAAATTTGATTCACAGATAATCAAAATCCTTCACCCGAGACTTCATTAGTCTAAATTAAAATATTTCTGCTAGAAAAGGAACACATGCACTATTGAAATAATTTATGGAAACAGAAGTATAAATTTCTGCTTCTGGAAATGCCAGACTGGTAGTGTAGACATGATTTTCAGTGCAGAAGCTACCTAATAAACCTTAAAGAGAAATTAAAGAATATTTTAACAAGCACCAAAGACATCAGATGAAGGGTCATCAGAGCAAGATCTGGGAGAGGACAGTAATCTTCACGTGTAAGCTAGAAACATGGAGACACTTTTTCCTGGTATATTGGCTGACCCACAGAGGTACCCAAGAGGGAACATTTTTGTTACTTTGTCCAGGAAGAGTTGAGGTCCAGATTTGAGTCCGGAGCCTACCAAAGAGAGAGGTCCTGGAAAACCAGCCCCTGGTATGAAATGGGGGACTCAAAAGCTAAATGGAGGAAAACTGAAACCTTCTGCCTTCTCCTGGGATGGAAGACCAGACAGCTAAGCAGTAGGAGGGAAGGTGAGGCAAAACGGGCTGGCTCTTTCACAACTTGAATTTGGGCTAAGTGATCCCAAAGATCTTGTGTCTCATATCCTGACATAGCAAATGACCTAGCTGAAGGAAGCAGTTCCCATTCTAATCTCTAACGGTTTACTTATGGATAGTATCTCAAAAGTAATGACTAGCATTCAATCAAGAATATCTAGGAAAACATACCACGAAAACCATGAGAACTGAGAAAACACAGACTCATGGGGGTTTCAGGTATAATAAGCTATGAAACACTTCAGCTTACTATGTTCAAGGAAAAAAAGATTATGGCTTGGAAATCTTGACAGGTAAATGTAACCCAGAAAAAAGACTGCTCTCCGAAAAGGCAGAAACAGAAATCCTAGAATTGATTGACAAACAAAAGCCAGTATTGTCACCTAGTGCATGGATTTGGCAGGAGTGGAGACAAGGAAGAGGGACCTGTCAATCATAACTCCATGCCCAGAAAACACACTTGCAGGGACCAATGTGACAAGAGTACATTTCTAATGACACAAAGCCAGAATATGCACCACCAGAAGAGCCATTCCAAGAGAAATGCCACAGGTTATTCTTTGAGGGTCAAAGATTCAAGGAGGAATGAGAGTCAGAGCTAGTGGAATATGTGGGCTTAAACACACAAACACCAACAGTGTCAACAAACAACAGCACTGTCCTTTGGGAGTCATCTGTGTTTTTCTTTCCATCCATCCTGCCACACACCCATCTATCATCCGAGAAAAAAAAGCAGATAAGGCCCAAAATCGTATCATGAACATATCAATGAAACTGATGATTTGAACCTGATGAAAATTCTAGAAAAATGCAGTAGATCAAAACAGATGTGAGAAGCAATAAAAAATCTAATTAGACCTCTCAGTATTTGTCATGGTTTGATCCAGGTGTCCCCCACAAACAAATGAATGTGTTCTGGGTAATCGATCCTCAGCTGATGGCAGTTCGGGAATTACAACCTCACTAGAGCTGTGTTGTTGGGGCGGGCTTATGGGGGTTATAAGCCAGCTTCCCCTTGCCAGTGTTTGGCACACCTTCCTGCCACTGTTTCCAGTGCTGTGGCGGAGGTGATGTCCACCCCTCTGCTCATGCCATTGTTTTCCCTGACAGGATGGAATCTCCCCTTGAGTCCATAAGCCTAAAAACCCATTTCTCCATAAGCCGCTTTTGCTTGGGTTCTTTCTGCGCAGCAACTAGAAAGCTGACCTCAACAGTATTAAAGAAATTTAATCATTAACTTAAATTTTTCTTATGAGCAAAGCTCTAGGAACTGAGAGCTCTACCAGTGGATGCCACCTAAAACAAGCTACAGAGAACAGGCAGAAAGGAATTCTTTGTAACTCTGACACCAAAACTCAAATGAAGAAATTAACACAGGTGATAATGAGCATCTTGATGTCACCTTCCAAACAGACAGAAATCCACACAAAGTGGAAGCCCACTGTTGTAACCTTCTTGTTGCTTTGCAGAAAAGAACCTGACCAATGCAGCTGATTGGAGGAATGGGTTAATTTTGGCTTACAGACTTGAGGGGAAGCTCCATCACCTTAGGAAAAATGACACATGAGCAGAGAGTTGACATCACCTCCACCACAGCACTGCAAACAGTGGCAGGAAGGTGTGCCAAAAACTGTCAAGGGGAAGCTGGCTATAATCCCTGTAAGCTGGGCCCCAATAACACAGTTCCAACAAGGTTCCAATTTCAAAACTGCCATCAGCTTGGGATCAAGCATTCAGAGCACATTAAGTTTATGGGGGGGACACGTAGATCAAACTACTACACCCACAAATTCTGCAATAAACAAGTTAGGAGCAATGAAAAGTTTGTGCCATGAGGGTAAGGTTGCTTAATGATTTCAAATCAGTCAGCACACTTTTACCACATTAGTAGATGAAAGAGAAGCACTTGTAGGTTTTTTTTCTTCATTTGCACAAAAAGGTTTTGATAGATTAAAAAAATCATTCGCAATTTAAAACAAAGTCTATAAAGATCCTCCTTTAGAGGGAAATGTTGGGAAATTTTCCCACAGAGACGAGGTAATGATGCAATTTATATTGCATGAGCCTTTTGCAAGTACAGCAAGGAATATAAAGAAATGAAGTTTGAGAATGCAAACGTCAGAGAGGAAATAATCAAGATGTGTAAGGTCGTGAGCCTCAAGAAGTCACGACAGGAGCTTGAGTGGACTCAGTGTGTGGGAAGACAGACAAGAAGAAAGGAGGGCTAGTTCTTCTTCTACTGGAGGGTTTTTGGTTTTTCAAGGTAGGGTCTCCCAGGCTGACCTGGAATTCATTGTGCAGTCTCAGGGTGGCCTTGAACTTCCGGTGATCCTCTTACCTCTGCCTCCCAAGTGCTGGGATGAAAGGTGTGCACCACCACACCCGACTGCATTCTATTTCTTGATTTAGGATGATCACTTGGTTGCTTCCTTTAAAATAATTTGTGCCCTGCCTAGTGACAAAGGCCTTTAACCTCAGTATGCAGGAGGCAGAGTTAAGAGGACTGTGAGTTTAAGGCAAACTGGAATATATAATGAGACCCTGTCTTAATAAACTAAATAGCGTGTTAAACTCTGTACCTATATACTGTTGTGAGTGTTATTTTTTATTTTTATTTTTAGTCTCAAACTTCATATGGAAGCACAAAAGGCCTCAGATAGCCATACCAGAGTAGCTGGGCATGGTGGCGCACGCCTTTAATCCCAGCACCCAGAGGCAGTCTGTCTCACCCTGTGGAGCACACTACCCCCTCTTCACTGCTGCCACCAGTATGGAAGGTACAGTGCTACTGTCTTATTATGCTCATGGCTCATGTTTGTGACCATGACATCACCCCTAAACCCAAACCATGTACACCCAGCTGCTTGTCTCTGCACCTCTCCTCCAGGCTAACAGGCGCTGCAGAGTTGGACTTACTGGGGCCAAAGCGAGCCCTACCTTGTTCCCTCTACACACCTGCCTTACTATTGCAGAGCACCCCATCTTCTAGAAAACCCTTCTTCTCTCTTCCCCACACAGCCCAGACTTCTTAATCTTCCAAGAGACATTGGAGTCTCTTTCCTTATGGGATTCCCAGCAGCAGTAGTGGTCCTGCCTTACTGTCTGTCCTGGGTTACAACCGACATCGTCTATAGAATTGTGTCACCTCTGCCCTCCTGTCCCATGTGGCTTCTCATATCCAAATTCAGAGCCTGGCTCATGGTCACAGATCGAGGCCCTGAGGCCAACCATCACACATGTCTGCCTATTCTCTCTTTCTCATTTCCTACTCCCATACCCAATGGTCACCTGAATTCAGTCATGCCGGGTCACACACAGTGTGTGCCAGGCTAGTTTCCCCCACAGGGTCTAGCACCGGCTGTCTCAGGCAGGAAGGTTTTCAGGAACACTTCCTGGCTCCTGCCTGGGGTCTGGTCAAGAAATGTCACCTTCTCACCTGGCCTTTCAGTGATCATACCACTTCACACTTTAGTACCTACATCCATTTCCCCTATAATCTTGCTCTTTAATGCTTTGGACCGCCTATGATTTTATTCTTGTTTTGCTTGTCTGTCTTCACTGGAACATTGGCTCTCGGAAGGGTGAGCTTGGTCTGTCTAGTTCATTGCTACATTCTGAGCATTCAGTTGGGAGGTGACACATCCTATGTGTTCGATAAACATGGGTGCCTGGATGGATTTTAAAGAGATGGTGACTGGCTCTGTTGGACTCCCATTCCTCTAGATTTTCAGTTCACTATCAAGATTCCCTTTTTTCCTCATTCCCTTTGCTGGTGCTATTCATAAAATTCATAATCTCGTTTTGAATACCCTTCTCCCATTTAATTATTGCTATAATGGTGCAGTTAGTAAAGGAAAGAAACATTTTATGAAATGAAATGCAATCAAGACTTAATAAATGTCTCAATGAGAAGACTCTGCATGCAACCCTGGGGCCTGCAGTGCCATCCCAGACCCAAAGGTCTCCGGGGAGGGAGGGTGTTCAGCTGCAGTCTCAGGCTGCCACCTGTCCCTCAGGGCTGGTGCAAGGCCAGCGGGACCAGTGCCACTGTGTTTCCCCTGGGCTTCTCTTCTGCCCTCCACTCTCCAAGTGGGCTGGATCCAGGAGGAAGTCTTGTAATCTTACGTTCTTTTTTTGCACATAAAGTCGGTTAAACGGCAGCAGATTTGGTATTACATGACAGAAATACTGACCTTTGCCTCCAGACCCTACACAGTCATACTTCTGATTTCTCCAACATGTTCAGTCCTTGAAAGTTCATTTGTTTCATTTCAATTGTATTTTTTTCATATTTCAGACTCATAGGAGGGATTAAGGAAGATGAAATGTGGGCATTAACTGCTTACAGTAATCACTTAACTAATTTTGGGATTTATTTCTATCCTTGGCATCAGTTAGAATCATCAGTCCCTAATTGGATCTGCATATGTCCACACCTTCCTCTAAAAACAGGTTTATAAAACTGACCAGCTCTGTCTCCACGTTAAGTCCTTTGTCACCACTAGGGACGGAATCACAGTTGGCAAGGTGGCCTTCATATTGAAGCCCAGTCTGCTGCTAAGCAGCTGTGGTCATGGACATTCCACTCCCCATCTCTGAGTCTGACCTCAGCCCCCACAGAGTGGGCATGATTTCAGTCCCCAAGGGGTCACTCAAATAGGACAGTACTACTCAGATATGAGTTTTGTAGGAACCAGCCAGCCGTGCAGGTTCCTGGGCCCCACTCGGGAGACCCAGCTTCGATGCTGGGAAGTCAGTGTATTATTCCCAATGCATGTGGAGCCCTGTGGACTCTGCTGCTGGGCCAGGGCTGCACCCCAGAAGCCATGGGGCACGTGTGTGAATAGTACCTGGCACATTGTCAATGCTCAGCAGGGTTACTCATGCTGTCCTGACTTCATGAACAGTGTTCAGAGTTGATGAGATCTGCTTCCTCCCAGGCATCTGCTTGCCCGCAGGTCCTCAGCCCTTGGAAAGTCAGGTTTTCCAGCAGGGTGCCATGGTGTTCTTCGCTCCAGCTTTCCCCAGGAATCTTGTGGACTTTCATTTGTATCTACTTCTGAGACCTTACTATGGACCGGGAAACAGGCACAGAGACACTGCCTAACTGTTGGAGTCAGGTTCTCCATGATGGGACAAAACACCCCAACAAAAGAAGCTTATGGAAGGAAAGGTTTATCCAGGGTTAAGAGTGGCATCACTTCTTGCCACAGAAGCTGGCAGAAAGTCAGAAGGGAGTGAGCTTGCCAGCACTGGCAAGGGGGAGTTGGTTATAACACCCTTAAGCCCACCCTCAGCAATATATCTCTTCCAGTAAGGTTCCACCTCCCAAACTGCCACCAGCTGGGGACCAAGAATTCAAAACACATGAGAGAGGGCATCTCGTTCAAACTTGCACACTACTGACCAGACTTGTCTAGAAGGGGACAGAACCCAAAATATTCCAGGTTTATAAGCTTACAGATGCCATTAGCTCTTTTTTTTTTTTTTTTTTTTTTTTTTTTTACCACTGATTGATTTAATCAAACCGCCATGATTGGTTCTGTTTTCCGAGAATGGCCTCACATGTTTCTTGTCTTTGACAATAAGCAGGCATAGATCAAGGGTCAGTGAGTACACCGAGCTAGGGTCTGTGAGGAAGGAAAAAGTCCCATGTGGATGTCAAAGAGCTGTAAGACTCGCCTTGGGGAGTCTGTGTTCAGATCAGTACCTTCCTGGGCTGTTGCTTCCCTGTCTGCCCTACAATTCAGCTGTGAAAAAAAGAAGAGGTCTCTGGGCTTCTCCCTCCAGGCTCCAGGATTAGAAGTCCCAGCTGTCCAGACCCAGGCCAGTGCTGATTCAATTTAGAACATGATTCTCAGTGTGTCTGTTCTATCTCGTGCCATGCAGCCTTCTCTTGGCAGCTGCCAGCTCCCCTCAAATGGCCTGGAGATTTTGTGTCTGCAGCTTGGGTTGGAGAGGCATAAACAGAGCACACAGCAGCCTTTTGGCGGGGCTATGGCTCTGGGAAGTGTCACAGTATGGGAGCCTCATTTGGAAGGGACTTGGACACAGGCCCTGTAAAGAGCTCTTTATGAAAACACCAGCACATCTTCTCTGGGATCCGCTGCAGGAAATCCCCTGTCCAAGCACAGTGCACAGGGAGGCAGAGGGTACTGACCTTTGAGTGCATCTTCCTCCCCCAGCAGAACATGCAACCCCCACCCTCTGCAAGTGTTTGGGACTGGGCTCCCAAAAGTGTCAGCAGAAACCTGGGCAGACACCACATTTCGTATTCTGCTTCACAGTAAAAATCACCTTGACTGCCAAAGGTATTAAACGTCACGAATCATAAGAACCAAGTCTAACGGGCTCTCACTGTGTGAAGAATAAGATTAATTTCTGAGAACGAGAGCCTGAACGCAGCCTCAGCCTCTGTAACCTTGACCTTAACATGCACACAGTCTTTCAGCTGCAGCTTGCTCTGCTCTGAGAGGGGGCTTCATCTCTGAGCAGCTAAGCCCAAAGACCATGTGTAGCCTGGCATCATTAGCAGGCTGCTGATAAAGTATGGTGTGGCCTCTGGTGTGGACACACAGGCCACCTCTCCCTGTCCTTCTCCCCATTTACCCAGGGCTCCCAAAGCCCAGCACCCTGCTGACATGCCCACTGTCATCTCTGGGAACAGGTAGCACCTCTGTGATAGTTAATCTCATTTGTTAACTTGATGAGATCGGGAATCAAGCAAGACACTCCTTGAGGCAGATCTGTGAGGTGTTTTCTGGAAGGATTAACTGAGGGGGAAAGACCTTCCCTCCTCTAGATATAAAGAAACCTGGAGGAAAAGCAGAGCATAAATCCCACCTTCACTCACTCCTTGCTGGTGCGTGCGTCTGCCCCATTGCTGCTACCATTCTTTGCTGACATTGGAACCCAGCTTCTTCTGATGTGGACAGAAGCTCTGCATCTCTCCTGGAACCCTACAGGCCCTTAGTGCCAGATGGTGACTGCTGAAACCTCCAGCTTTGTGGACTGAGTAGCTGCCGGGTTGTCAGCCTCTCCAGTGTGCAGACAGCCATTGCTAGATTACACAGACAGTCTCATGAAAGCCAATCTAATAAACCCTCTTTGTAATCTATATTCATTTCTATTGGTTCTCTTCCTCTAAGGTACCATTGCATTCCAAAACTTGGCCTCTAAGTATAACTCTGATGTTGAAGGTATTTCCTTGGTCACCTGGGTTCAGGAGGACATGTGTGACTCTATGGTCTCCCATTCTGGGATGCCCAAATGTGGGGGGCAAGCGGGGTCTTTGGGTGCAGCTGATGGGTAATGTCCACAGTGCCCATTCTGAGTGAAGAGGTGACTCTTTTCCCTTTAATGTCCTAACTTCCTCTCTCCCAATGAGACTTACTCACCTGACACAAGCTTGAGGTACAGTGTACCTCAAGTATATACCATGGGCATTTGCCTATATACAGTCCATCTTCCAAATCCTCATGCATTCCCTTCTACAGTGCCTGTGGCTTACCTCAGAGGCCAGGGTCATCTGGTCTGGCTCCACCCATAGCTGCTGAGCTCGACTGGACCTAGGAGCCTAGTTCCTGCTTACACCATGCTGTGTAGTAGGTCTAGAACATTTTCATGAAAGAGAAGCCTAGATGGAACCTTGAGGCCAGTGCTTTCTAGAAAAATCACTCAGCACAACCCCAGGGGTTTAGGCTCCTTCACCCCAACCCATGAGCTTCAAGAACTGGGTCAGAGATATACCTCAGTGGATAAAGGGCTTGCTACCCATTTGTCAGTACCTAAGTTTAGATTCCCAGACTCTGTGTAAAGGCGGGAAGCTGTGGCAGGCTTCTGTAATCCCAGAACCACAATTATTCCTACTGTGAGATGTGAAACAGAAACAGGAGAATTTCCTGGAAGCTTGAGGGCCAGCTAGCCTGGTGAATGGAGTAGTGACCAATGAGACACTCTGCTTCAAATGAGGTTAAAGGTGAGGACCAGCACTTCAAAGCTTTCCTCCAAACTCAACATGTCCACCTATGATCATGGGCACTGTAATGGTTAGGTTTTGTTGTGAACTTGATCTTTTTAATTATCTTGGGCGGGTCTCTGAGGATGTTTATAGGAAGGCAGCCTCTCATCAAGGGGCAGAATGTAAAGAAGCTCAAAGAAGCTAGAAGTAAACATCCTTTCCTGTGTGGGCAGTGCAGGAAGGAAATTCCAGAGACTCAGGAAGCCATTAAGTCTGGGGAAGGGTTGTAAGAACCTACCCTAAGGCTATATAAAGGAGAAGAAATTCTCCTTGGCTCTCCTGCCTGTGGCTGACTACGACAGGCACCTATGATCACACACACACACACACACACACACACACACACACACACACACACACACCCCAAGACCGCAGAAACACATAGAGTTTGGTTTTCCAGCCCTGCACACTCTACCCCAAAGGCCCTCCCAGTAAGCCTGTTCTGAAGCAGTTCTCTTGCAGAAGAACAGTGCACACAGGTGCTCTTCCTTGGATGCCAGGGAAGTGGGGTGGGCTGTCATCACTGGAGACATGCAGGTGACAGAATGTGAGGCCACATAAGGTTTTCCCCCTCATCAGTCAAACTGATCCCATTAATTATAATTCAGTGAGAAGAAACCACGGGCTTCTGCAGGGAGGTCATGCCTAAGCCATTCAAGTGGTCTCAGTCCAAGAGTCCTAAATGCCAGCGCTTCTTAGCCACCCTAGGGGGTCATCTACCTGCCCAGAGAACCCCCCTGTTCCCTGGGTCCAATGCACCTATGTGACATGGGGCTGCCTCTCTCACTGTTGGTAACTTCAATGTCATTTAAATGTCTTTCTTTGATTACTGAGAACATGAGAGTAGACTCTTCCTGTGCCAGGGGATAAAACTCCTTCAAAACCTGGGTTCCAAAAGGAGGCTGGGTAGCAAGAAAGGCTGAGAATCGGCACTTTCAAAGGTATCCCACTGGGCATGGGTCCACATGGGCCATTTTGAAGCTAGGTGCTTCTCTATAGTTTTGTTGTAGAATGAGTCTTTAACAAGGAGAACCAACCTCGGTTTATCCTTTCTGCCTCAACATCCTCAACAATGTCCCTCAGTCAGGCCCATAAAGAACATTCGTCCTCCAGGTCGATGCCTGCTTTGTCTATCAGGCCTTTCTTTTTTTTTTTTTCTTTCTGAAGGAAGTCTTACCTCAGCAAGGACACAGCTGGATCACCTGGAGGTGATCAACCTTGCCTAGTTCCCTGGGATGTCCCAGCTTCTCAAAAGGTGACACCCTCATAGCAGACCCGGGCTAGGCTTCCTTGGTTCTCTCCTCAGCTGGTATGTGCATGTATCAACATCCCCATGATGATAACATCAGGTCTTACCTCATGGGACAAGTAGAAGGCCGCGATGCCCAATGGCCAGAAGCAGCAGAGCATGGAGAAGACGCTGAGCCCCAGGTGGTCCCTTGGTGGCATCATGAGGAAGTTGTCCTCGCTCTCTGTGTCACTGGAGTAGTCGCTCTGCAGGGATGGTGACAGGAATAGGAGAAAAGAGCAGTACATCAGTCATTGCATCACAGCTGATGCTGTGGAGGTTTATAGTCGTCTTATCCAAACACCTTCTTTGGTGCTGACTCATCAAAACACCTTCTCTTTGCGCTGACTCATCAAAAGACCAGGGTCGCTCTGCCCACCTGTTTCTTTCATGCAGAGATAGAACCAAAGCTTACTTCAGACACTACTTGCTAAAGAATACACGGTGCATTGCACCCTGATGTAGTATCATTAACCTCATGCTCTCCTGTACCAGCTTTGGTGAGCCCCCCCCCCATCAGGCTGGATGTGCTGGAGAATGAAGGGAGTGCTCAGCCAAAGCGGGATCTGCCAGCCTAATGCCATCTTCACCAGCCTGCTTCCCCCTTGCAACAATCTCAGGGCCACTCACAAACAGATGCTTAGAGTCAGCCCCCCAAGTGATAATGGTGTTCATTCATATTTTTGCAAAACTTCTGGGTCTCCTAGTCACCAAACAGACAGTGTGGTGCTGCAGTGAGTGGACAGGAGCTATGAGTCAGGACTTTGTTTTTGTGAGGTTGACAGGGAAGACAGGTACACGTTGGTGGACTCAAATAATAAGCAAAGACTTCCTCAGGTGAGCCAAGGATTAGAGCTGGTGACCAACTGTCCACATGGGTGGGGCTGGTCCACTCCACTCCACACAGACGGGTCTATGAGTCATGGATTCAGCCCATTGGCCAGAACCACCGGAAGTCACAGGCTAGTTCCTGGCCGTATCATCATCTTGCTAGGCACTGCCATTCTCTGCCCAGGTGTGAATCGCTGCCACCTGCTACAGTGTCTGCTCTGCTCCCTGTGTTTGGGACTGCACAGTATCCCCTTCACAGAGCTGTTTCTGTGAAATTTTAATTCTTTTTCCTCTGCACATCGTCTCCCTTATGATTTCCAGGACAGTGAAGGAAAATGAAAATTACCATCATTAGGGCTATCAGAGATGGAAATGGAAACAGCCTCAGGAATGCATAATTCACAGGCGATGCAAAGATGGCCCAGGTGGAGCTCTGTTCCAGCCTGTGGATGATCACACGGAATTATGCATGGAGAGGAAGGCCATGCCCCAGTGAGTCTGAAGGTCTTTGCATGATACCTGCTCACACAGAGGCCATCACCGCAGGTCCTCTTCACCTCTTTCTGCAAACAAGTGATTTTGGATTGGGGACCTCAGGCTTTGCTCTGCTGAGCTGCTCTGCACAAAGACCATCTCTGCAGGAAGTACCTGAAAGGTCTAGCCAGTGATAAACCTACCCTGGTCTACAGATCACACTCATAGGTTAGGGTCAGGTGGAGGACCAGTCAGTCACCTTTACTTGTTGTCCACTCAGACTTTGACCTTCACGGTTGCCTGGAAGGTCCTTGTGTGTGGGGAACACATTTGTGCATGTTCATTTAGATGCTAAGCTTCCATACTCAGACTTCCAATCTCAGACCAGTCCCCACACTGCTCATTCCCCCCTATGCTCTTTGGACCCATGCTTAGCCATGCACAATACCCATTCTGTCTCAGTTTCTTGTCCTTGGCTTCCAGGAACCTTGATGACTTTGCCCTTTGTCTGGCTGTGTGCTCCGAGGTGGTGGTGGGGGAAGGGCAGTAGCTACAGGATTCATTGAGATTTTCCCAGACAGACAAAGCTCAGAACTGTTGTCCCAGAGCGCCCAGGCATGCCAGAAGCAAAGACTCCACTTGGCTTGGCACGCTGCTTGAGAAATATACTGGCATTATTGAACAGCAAAAGCAATAGGTTTCAAAACTGCCCACCTCCCTGCCAACACTGCAGATTTTTACTTAGAAACATAATTGAACCACAAATAGAGGTTACAAAGTTGTGGTTACATGGCACCAAAATAATTAATCAAGTTTGATTAAAATGGATTTTCAAAACTCAAGAAAAATTGCAGAGAAGATAAAAACACCCTGGCTCTTTTATACATTCTCTTATTCTTCCATCAGGCAGGCTCCCCATGGGTTCAAGTGGCTGTGGGCACTGTGCCACTCAACAGAGAGAAGAGAAGAAGCCTGCTTGGGAGATACTGCACAGATACCCATCAATCAAGTTGAGAAATACACACCACCAACACAGCAGCCTCAGCACACGTATTGGCTGATTTTTAAAAAAATTCCCTTTCCAGGCCTCTTGGCTGGGAACCATTCCACAGGAGTTCACAATTCACAGAGGTCCCCTTGGGAGCTGTGCCTCGGGAGCAAGAGAGATAGGCGGGCTCCTGGCCCCACAGCCCATGATCCCTGGTTGGCTGTGCCCCTGAGGTACATTTCAATCCACTTAGAGGGTCGATGGGTCTCAATCCCCACGGAGTTGTCTTCAGTGTTAATCATAAGGTCAGGCCCGAGGCCCAGAGTGCTGCCCACTGCTAAATTTTATATTTACTGCATTTCTGTGAAACGCTGCTGGCTGTTTGGGGTGGGGGTGAGAGCTCAGCCATGCAACCTGGCATCTCACTAGTTGCCTGGGGACATAGAGCCATCCTCCTTCCTCTCTTTGGTCCTATGTGTGGGAATGTCATCATGGGGTCCTAGGGAGGCACTCTGGGGGAGGGTGGTGAGCATATCTGCATTGAGCCAGCGCTGCTGAACACACAGACCTACACAAACCCAAATCACTTAGAATTAAATACAGCCCACAGCTCATTCCTCACTCTCACTAAACATCCCAGTGCTCACAAGATCAAGTATTGAATGACTATTTTGTTGGACAGCACACACATCTCAGAAAGTCCTAGGGGCTCTGATCCTATGGAAATGGGATCTGATCCCTATGGTCTCTGACCTCTCACTGTCTTTCATCTATTGGATCTCTGTGAGGTTCCACCAATATTTCAGATAACCCATGCCTGCCTCAGGGCTTTGTATTTGCTGCACCCTCAGCCTTTCTTGCTCCACAGGCTCAGCACACAAGGGGGACCTCCATGAACTGTGAACTCCTGTGGAATGCTTCCCATCTTTCTATAGCTCATGTGTGTGCTGAGTCTGCTGTGCTGGGGGTGTGTATTTCTCTAGTTGGTTGATTGGTATCTGTGCAGCATCTCCCTACATACACATGGCTGGCTTGTCCACCTCATTAGGGACTTCTCCTCAATGCACTTCTCTTCACAGCCTTCTTTGGATACCCGACAGACTGTTGCTGTCTTCCATAACACTTTCTTCTGACCTACTCAGGGCTTCTCTCTAGCACAGGTGGTCTCACCCTGGGCTCCAGGTGGGTGGAGATCACACCTGTGTCCTACATACCCAGGAAGTGTCTGGTATATGGAGGTCTTGATGCACCTTTGTTGAATGAAGAACTCATCTGTGGCTTCCACCAACCAGAATATCATTAACCAAAGTGGCAAAGCTTCCAGTATTTCTGTGGCATATGCTTACTTTTGCTTGGTACAACACTGCCCAGGGGCATGCTACATTCCCCCTGGTTGCCAGCCTCTCCTCTAGCTGTCCCTGAAAACCCTCCTATGCTGTTCAGGGTGCACACCCCAATCACTGGTGGGGAGATGAGATCTGAGGGCCTGGGTTTGCAGAGGGGTGAGAACTGTGCCCTAGACAGGTTCAAGGCTACCTCTAAGAGCCAAAATTTAGAAAGAAGCCAAGATGAGAGACTGTTGTAGACAGCTCATGCTGCGGGGATGAACCTCCAAACCAGGCACAGTTTATGGGAAGAAGGGATTTATTTGAAGCTTACAGATCCATAGAGAGAGAGAACAAACCACCACCAGCACCTCCAAAACCAAGCACGCTCAAGCAGCCAAACCACAGGAACTCTAAGCAGAGCTCAGGCTCTGCTGGAATTTCAGATCCTACCCCAGAAACACCTTAGGGCTGGACTCTAGGATCTGCCAAGGTAACAACAGCTCCTTCAAGCTACAAGCTTTAACAAAACTCCTGAATCTATTAGGGGACATCCATTTAAACTACCACAGGGACACAAATCGCGTGCCTCCTGTGTCTCTGAGAATATCCAGTATTCTCTTCTCTTGGACCAGCCTTCATCAAGACATTCTGTGTCTATGTCAGAGGTGCATCCTCAGCTCTGTGAGCCACATGGATGGGTGGTAACATGTGTGTTTTAAACCATTGAGATCTTGCAGAGCCTGGCCTGGATTATTTCCCTTCATCTATCCCATTGCTAGGGGATCGCTGAGTTGTTCTGCCTGGCAGCAGAAGGCCCCGCTGTACTTTGTCATACTCTCTTGCCAGCACCAGGCTTCCAAGCATCCTGAACCCTTCGGCTCTCTGCTTTACTCCAAATCCAGTAAAATCCAGTGACAGATATCTCCTATAGCCCAGTGTATGATTTCTGGGGCTCAGAGATCTAAAGGGCTCACAAACACAGAACATGGGCAAGGTGCATTTCGCGATCTGAACAAAACTCTCCTAAATGATTCACGTTGAGTGCTCGTACTTGGTTTCCTCTACTCAGCCACAAGGTCCCTGTAGATGAAGGCTGTATCACAGGGCAGGGAGGTAGAAGCAAAAGAAAAACCACTCCTTTGGGGTGGGCTAGGAGTTAGGGGGTTGAGAGAGAAGACATTATCAAAGAGGGAGCTGAAAACTTTCAAAAGCTCACTTATCAGCAAGAAAACCTCAAATTGCTTACCACTGCTTACTTAAAAATGAACCAGATAAATGTCCTGGGGCTTATGACTCTGAGGCTTTAAACTGATAGTGAAGCTAATGGGTAAACTGAGGACACTGAATATACTTGCTGGGACTTCCTGGCCCTAAAGCTAATAAAAGATAAAAGGGACCCTTCTAGTAATCAAATACCCATTCTGAGTTTTGGGCCATAAAGAACAGCCTTTAACTGATGAGAGTTAAACTAACAGTTAATAGAATGTGGTTATTTCTCCCTTGGTTGTCCTGAGAAGGTGGCGTGCAGTTTTAATGTACAAGGCTTGTACATTCCCGGACATGACTGCTTTTATGGCCACATTCTTGAGTCTTGCAGAAGGGGGAGGACTGGGAAGGGCTTTAGGGCTTCCCCCAAAGAAATGAAGATTTAAATATTTTTAGGGACATCTCTGGTGACTTTGGGAGATAGAAAGTGGGGGGAGAGAGAGGGACCTGGAGGTGTCCTGGACACTGTTGACTAGCAGCCAGGGCCTTAGGGAAGGATTGGGGGAATACTCTAGGGGTCAGTCAATAATTATTTTCTACCATGAGGCAGAGAACATTTCCAAGAATGAAAGCATCCCGAGTTCATATCTGCTGTCTTTCCCAAGTGAATCCAGCTGTGCCCCCCCCTCCTTCATGTGTCTGCCACGGGGCACAAGTACTTCATAGTCTGCTCTCCTCACCACACACGGGCAAAGCACACAAGCAGAAGCAACTCGTTTCCTGCAGAAACACTCAGCAATCATGATCCTCAAACTAAAGCTCCGAATGTGCTGGGAAGATGACATTACATGATGTGCCATTAAAATCAAACTTATGTCACCCTCTGTCCTCATTCCTACAATCTAGGATGGTCCATCAGCTCTCCATTTCCAGGCATTCCAAACATAAGAGACCCCAGCTTTTGCTCAGAATATGTATTTCTAACTGTCACATGTTCAATTTTGCTCAGGTAATGTAATATGTACCTGTTGGGGTCCTGAAAATGGGGTAAATGGGCTCAGCTCTGGTTGGGAGGGCTACTGTCTCACCAGTTGGTCTCCATTGACTTTTGGAAGGCATCCAAGCCCACCACACTGGGGTGTCTTCTGTCATTTGGTAAGAAGGGTGTCCCTGCCATCGAAGTGCCATGGTTTTCCACTGTGCTCCTTGGGGCATAGCGGCTCTGTGAAGGGACACTGCAGTGGGGATTGTGAGCCTCAAGTGCCCAAAGCTGCCTGCACTCAAATAGTTGGCCCTTTTCTTGTTTTGCCTCTTGGGTTCCCAGGCAAACTTTTATAAGACAGAGAGCATTATCTATATATAAGTTTTGGAAGTAGTGTATGCACCACTCAGAAGTAAACTTTTTTTTCTCATAGTAATATCTATTCCAAGGTTCTCTAAATGAGTTTATATGCTTTGAAAAGAGAGTTTCTGTACTATTAAAAACACTAATCTGATTAAAAGCTGAAAATGTGAAATATTTTTGAATATGGAGGGACAAATAAAAATAACTCTGAAAGAACATCAAATAAAATGCAAATGACTTGCATGTCTTGAAAGTGATGGATGGAATCCCTACTGTTCACAGTGTGGAGCTCGTCCACAGAAGAGAAAGCAAAGGATCCCACCACCTCCCTGCTTTTGAGTGACCTTCACCCCTTTCCTTTGGAAGGTTCCAGCTTCCAGGGACAGATGGCATTGAGGCAGGGCAGAACAATAGGAGGGGGCTAAGGGGATACAGGAAAGGAAAAGAGTGACTGCAAAACCCTAAAGATTGTTTTTATAGACCGTGACATAATCATACCGAGTATGTGTAAATGTGCAGGTGCCAGAACTCAGCTGAAACATGGGTGTGGTCCTCCACTGAGAGCAGAGCTCATTCTTCTTGGTCTTGGTTTAGATGGCCTGCTCGGTGAGGTGGTGTTGCAGACCCTAGATCCTTCTGCATCCCCACACAGATTGTACTCCATGGTGGATCGACCTTGTTAGTGACCTTGTGTCATGGTTTGATCCAGGTGTCCCCCACAAACAAATGAATGTGTTCTGGGTAATTGATCCTCACCTGATGGCAGTTTGGGTTTTACAAACTTGATGAAGCTGTTGGGGGTGGACTTTTGGGGGTTATAAGCCAGCTTTCCCTTGCCAGTGTTTGGCACACCTTCTTGCCGCTATTTGCAGTGCTGTGGTGGAGGTGATGTCCACCCCTCTGCTCATGCCATCATTTTCCCTGCCAGGATGGAGTCTCCCCTTGAGTCTATAAGCCAAAAACACCCATTCCTCCACAAGCCACTTTTGTTTGGGTTCTTTCTGCGCAGCAACGAGAAAGCTGACTGTAACACCTTGTTTCCCTATCAGAAATGCTCAGGGCTGAAGAGATGGCTCAGCAGTTAAGTGTACTTCCTATACAAGCATGAGGGCCTGACAGGGGCTGGAGACTTCCTGGGTTCAAGTCTCCAAATCCCACACAAAACAGCCATGCATATGCATGCCTGTACCCCATCCTGCAGGAGAGCGGAGACTCCAGAATCAGTAAAAGGAGACAGTTTCCAAAAACCAGACCAGGTAGAAGAGGATGGAGTGGGACACCTGATGCTCCACTCTGGCCCCCAGGTGAGTGACCTCCACCACCACCACAGGTGAGTGTGGTGTACTGCAAGGGCATATATATGTACATACACCACATACCACATTATGCACCCACAGAAGCAAAATTAAACAAATGGGTGCCAGACAGGGATAGTGGTACACCTGTAATCCTAGTGCTTGGGGAGGTGAAGGTAGGAAGATTAGGAATTCAAAGTGATCCTCAGATACATAGGAAATTTTAGTTTAAGGCCAGCCTGGGTTACATGAGATCCTGTCTCAAAAACAAAACAAAACAACAACAAACAAAAGTGTGTTCAGGGCTGGGGTGATGGCTTGCTGTACAAGCCTGGTGACTGGAGTTCAGATCCCCAGAACCCACATACAGCTTGACACAAATAGTATACCTACCTATAATTCCAACATGCCTACTGCAATGGGAGGAGTCAGGAGAATCTCAATGCTTACAGGCCAGCTAGTCTGGTGTTCACAATGGCAAACAAGAGAGACCCTGTCTCAAAGAAAGCAGAAGGAGAGGACTGACATCCTGAGGTTGTCCTCTGACCTCCACACATGTATTGTTGCATGTGTGCATGTACACACATTTGTGCACACACACACATTGACACACACATGTGTACACACACACACACACACACACACACACACACACACTTTGGAGCTCGAGAAGCTGAGCTCAGTTGCAGTCTGCATCTCCCCGTTATGAGGCAAAGACTTAGCTGAAGTCCCCGTACCATGAAGAGGGTCCCATGGGGGCAGCTCCAGTGCCCTGGGAGACAGGCACTCACGCATGCAGGACAGTGGTTAAAATGGACAACTCTGCTAATGGCTATTTGTCCCGGGCAAAGTGCAAACTCCTATCTCCTTAAGAAGTGTCTAATTAGCATCCAGGGATGGCTGTGGCCTTTGGAGTCTGTGGTGTTCTGGAAGCAGGAGCCAAATGAAGTGAAACTCATTAGGATTCACCCAGAGTACAGCTTTCTTTGTGAGACTTTCTTTGTGAAGCTGGGATTTGATGATAAGGCATACAATTATATCAGAGGGCAGTTACTCCATGTGCCTGCATTAATTTAAATACTTGCTGAGTAGCTATAGGTATTGAATCCAACAGTTAGTAAGGAGCTACTGTGTACCTAACAGATGAACCTCCAATGGTTCCTGTGGTCCATTGGTGTTCAGGACCCTCAGA
>PVHP010010377.1:0-47673 GCA_004024765.1 Zapus hudsonius
CGGGATTACAGGTGTGCACCACCATTCCCAGCGTTTTAAGTGAATGCTGAGGATCTGAACTCAGCTGCTGACGTTTGCACACCGAGCCATCTCTCTAGTCCCGACATGAGTCTTTAAAGAGACTTCTGGGGACACTAACATCATGGCATCATTCCAAGCAGAAGTTCCTGAATACTGAGGTCACATGCTTGGCTTTGAACCTGAGCTTTGCCACTTCCTGGCTCTGAGTGCTTGGACAAGCCGCTATTCCCTCAGCCCCAGGTTGCTCCATGTCCGGAATGGGAATGTGAGCTGAAGGACCTGACTCATGAGATCCACTTGTGCAAAGTGCTCAAAAGATGTGCTAAGCTGGCTCTGGTGGAGCATGTCCGTATGCAGCTCGTGGGAGCTGAGACAGGAGAATCTCAGTTCACCGTGAGCCTGAGCTACCTAGTGAGATTCTCAGGGGGGAAAAGGGAAGGAAAAGAAATACTATTGTTGCTAATATCGTGATGTATTTTTTGTTTGGTTTGACTTTGGATTTTTTGCATGTGTCTATGTGCATAGTTCTTGTGTGCTATGCATATTTGTATGTGTTTGGGCACACGTGTGTTTATGTGCATTGTGTGTGTGCTATGCATTCTTTGTATGTGTTTGGGCACACATATATTTATGTGCATGTGGAGATCAGAGGTTAATGTTGGATGTCTCCCTCTTATCATTTTTGACCTTATTTTTTGACAGTGTCTCTCACTGAACTCTGAACTCACTGATTCTGTTAGATGAGCAAACCAGCCAGCATGGTGACCCTTCTTTGCATTTTGATCACTGAGCCATCTCCTCAGCCATTTTGGTTTTTTTGAGACAAGGTTACATATATCTTAGGCTGGCCTCAACTTACTATATTGCCAAGGCTGTCCTTGAATGCCTGATTCTCCTTCCTCTATCTCCCAGGGGCTGGAATTCCAGGCATGTGCCACCACTTCTAGCCTGCAGTCTTTATTTCTTGAGGCCCACCCATTCAGCATGTGTTGGAGTTACCTTTGTGTTGCTGGGACAAAACACCCGACCAAGAGCAGCTGATGGGAGGAAAGTTTTTATCTTGGCTTATAGTCTTGAGGGGAAGGTTCATGATGGCAGGGGAAAGCATGGCATGAGCAGAGACTGAGCATCACCTCTGCCACAGCAGGTGGAAAATAGCAGCAAGAGATTGAACTAAGCTCTGGCAAAGGGGAGCTGGCTGTAAGACCCCTCATCTGGCAACACACCTTCTCTAGCGAGGCTCCACTTCCAAGAGAGCCACTAACTGAGTGGGAACCAAACATTCAGAGCTCACGAGTTTACAGAGGACATCTGACCCACACCACCACAGTATGGCTTTCTCTCCAGACAGATTCAGCTGTACTTATCTATGCCCATGACTTCCACAGTTTTTCCTCTCTTACATATACTTGAACTTTCATGATTATGTCTTAATTCTTAAAATGCTTCAGAAGGAAACCAGTTTGGGCATAGTGGGGTTTTCAGTCTTGCTTCCTTTTGGGGTCTCAAAGGATGTCATGACTGCTCAGATCTTTTCTTCCTCACAGTCACAGAAGCCATTGCCAGCTTCTGAGCATAGCCTGTTATGTCACTCAGGTCTGCTGGCCCCTGACTTGGCATATCCCAAGGCAGGACCCCAGAGCAGCCAGCTGTAGTTGCTTAGTTAATTTCACTGTTATCAGGTTTGTGTTCCAAAGTTCTATTCCAAGTTGAAACTCTAATTTAAAACTTATTATTACATTGGGGGGCTTGGAGATAGTCCAGTAGGTAAGGTGCTTACCCCACAAGGGTGAGGACCTGAGTTCAATCCCAAAACCCACATAGAATTCTGGACATGGTGATACATGCCTGAAATCCTGGTCAGTCTAGTGTAATTGGTGAGCCAGTCTAACCTAATGAGAGATACTGTCTGAAAATGAGTGGACAGTGTACCTGATGAATGACATTTGAAATTGTCCTTTTGTCTCCACACATACGCACAACACACACACACACACACACACACACACACGCTCAAATCATTATGACATTTAAAAAAAGCTGCTACAAAGCCGATAGAATAGGTAGAAAGGGCAGGTGTCTCATTTCCAGTTTGTTACGGTGAGGTTAGATGGAGCCTCCAGAGAGTGCGCTGTGTGATCATCACCGGCTTGCAGCCAGCTCAGCGAGGGAGTGAAGTCACTTCAGGAGGGTGAACTGGACCATGCGATCTGTGGTGATGGGTGCAGACAAAGGTCAGATGCAGCTGTGGCTTAGGCAGGCCGACTCGATTTGAAATGTCGCTTTTTAAAATCTTGCTGAGAAATTACAGGTCCCAGTTCATGTCCCTTGGGTCTCAGGAGGATTATTCTAGTTTTTGGTTTAGTAGCAGATTCTTTGATCTATCCAAGACAGAAACATGTTCCTTAACTGAAACACACAAGTATCCAATTCCTACTTAGAGCAAGCACGTATACACGCACGCACGCACACACACAGAGCGCTATTGTTAAAATTTTCAACTTGTACTTCTGAAGAGGCAAGCTCAAGAGAGTTGGATTCTGCTGATGTTTAGGCGAAGGTGTGATGGAGCCCAAGGGTGTGAGCATTGGCATCCTCTCTCAACAAGACAGATCTTAACAGAGCACCAGGCTTCAGAAAGACGTGCCATGTTCAGCCTGCAGCCTGGGTTGGAGCCAGATCTTTGCAGAGCTGGAGGAGCCAGGTAACCTGAAATTCTTTGAAATCCAGAATTATAAGAGAATAATGTGCTTGGGTCCTGAGTGTCAGTTCCCACAGGTCCCCAGGACTACCCACAGTTCACATTCAGTCCAGAACTTCTGATGGACTGGCTAAAGTTGGGGTTCTCAGGGCTGAAGATGTAACTCAATTGGTAGAATGTTTGCTTAGCATGCCCGAAGCCATGTGTCCAATGCCCAGCACCACATACACTGGGCATGGTGTCTGTCACATGCCTGCAATCCCAGCACTTGGGAGGATCAGCTACATAACAAGCTTGAGGTCGGCCTGGGATACATGAAACCCTATCTCAAGAAATAAGAAAAAGTTGGTGTTCTCATGATCCTTTCCTCAATTTTGAGTAATTTACTAGAACAGTGCACAGAACTATAAACTTAGCAGCTTGTTATATGTTAATGAATAACAGCAAGCAGCCAGAGGAAATGGCTAAGGGTGAGAACTATGGTATTGAGTTCTGGCACGTTGGGGAGTTCATTCTCCTTCACCTTCCTGTAAGCCTTTGAGTGTTTAGCTGTCCCGAAACATTCTATCAACTCTATCCTCCATTTTTAAATATTAAAAAATATTTTTTTTCAGGTAGTGTCTCACTTTAGCCCAGGCTGACCTGGAGCTCACTTTGTAGTCCTAGGCTGGCCTTGAACTCACAGCAATTCATCTACCTCTCCTCTGGAGTCCTGGGATTAAAAGTGTGTGCCACCACACTCGGCTGTCTTCCATCATTTTTAATAAAAGTCTTTATTATGAATAATTTTATACATTGTATGAGCAAATCTTGTGAAGGCGTCCCCATTTCCCTCCTCTCCGTCCCCTACCCACTGGGGTCTTTCCTGGGTGTGCATACTGGATCTGTCCACAAGATAGGTGGTATGAATTGCACCAGAGGTAGTCAGTTTTTCTTTTTTTTCCCTTCCCCCTTGTGTATTGTTGCTGAGGGGGCAATGTCTCTGGATATTCTCCCCCACCATGGCTCTTACATTCTTTCCGCCCCCTCTTCCGCTCAGTTCCCTGAGTCATAGAGGGTGAGTTTTGAGTCTACTTTGTTGTTGAGATCTTAAGTATCTCTGGACCTTTGCCCTGGGTTGTGTTGGGTAATTTGGTGTCTGTCTCCGTTGACCTTTCATGGCTTATCAGACTTGCTGTGGTGATTGGTCTCCTGTTCATCTCGTTACTTTCTCATAGGTTTCATTTGGGCCCTGTGTGAAGGCTAGGTGTGGTTTGTCTCCTGCCACAATGTCAGCCATCATCCAATGTCTTCTTGGTGGAATTGAGTTGTCCCGGATTCTCTCACTGCCTTCTGAAAAATACAAACAGAATCTCCATCAGTGAGTGAAATCAACATAGGTTAAATGAGACAACATTGGTATTTTGGCTAGCTCCTAATGGTGTAGCCTCTCTGTAGCTCTCTGGTAATGGGAATTTTCCCTAGGAACCTGAGATCTTGGTCCCCATAGGATTATGCTGTGGATCCCAGTTCCAGTTAAGGATTCCTTGTCACTAAGTGGATCTCTTAGTCGATCATTGAGCTGCTGATTACCCTCCTCCGTTTAGTGCCACTATTGCACAGAGGAGCATTTCTTGACTTGCTGGTCTCTACCATACAGCCGTGTGTTCAGCATTCTTGTGACAACTGTCTATATTGATATCAGTGGTCTCTGCTTTCTCCAAATATCCTTGACCAATTTTCCCTGGCAGCTCATGCAGCACCTTCCAGTGCTACACATGCTACCATCTGGGAGCTGGTTACTATTCTGGATCTAACACTGTCTCTTGGTATTGTTTGATGACTCTGTGATTTCTTCAACAATAGGGTCTTACCTTGGGTCTGGGACAGGTATTCAAGAGCTTTGACAGAAGTCACGTTTTGGGGACCTCGTGGGTCTCTTTGATCAACAGCTCAGTCAGTGTAGGAAGGAACCAATAACTGGGACAGGGAGATGCAGGCCTGAGCAATTATTCTTGAGGTTAGGCTTCCTCCCATTCTGTTCATGGCCCCTCGTAACAGGTGGTGCCCTCAGCTTCCTCAGGAGCTTACTGTATAAAAGCTAGAGTTTTATGGTATCAATTCATTATTAGTTTAGTTAACTATATGAGTCCCCTTCCCTCCAATTCACCCCTCACCCTTACATTTCCATCCACCCTCCTAGCAACCCCCCAAAAAAAATTCATTCCATTTCCTTTTACAAAGTCTCCATTCAGTGACGGATTTTCTTAATGTTCAGGTTTAACATGGTTAGGAACCACATCTGAGGGAAGATATGCTGCCCTTGGCTTTCTGTGCTTGTGTGTGATCACTAAGAATGATCTGTTCCAAGTCAGAACATTTTTCTTAAAATTTCCTTGTGTCATTTTTTCTTTTAGCTACATCGAATTCCATAGTGTACATGTACCACAACTTTAATATCCATTCATCCAGTGATGGACATTTGGATTGATTCCAATTCTTTGCTATTATGAATTGAGCTGCTATAAACATGGTTGAGCAAATGTCTGTGTGCTTCAGCGAGGAAACTTGGGGATAGATGCCCAGTAGAGGGATAGCTTGGTCCGCTGGTTGCTCTATATCCATCCTGTTCAGGAACCTCCACACTGCTTTCCATAGTGGTTGTACAAGTTTGCATTCCTACCAGCAGTGAATGAGGGTCCCTTTTCCCCCACAACCTTGCCAGCATCTATTGTTAGTAGATTTTTAAATGATTGCCATTCTGACTGGAGTTAGATGGAATCTCATTGTTGTATTGATTTGCATTTCTCTGATGATTAATGACATTGAACATTTTCTCAAATGGGAGTTGGCCATTTATATTTCTTCCTCTGAATTCCCTGTTGAGTTCTGTTCCCCATTTTGTGAGAGTGCTGTTTGATATTTATTTATTTTTTTAGTTCTTTGTACATTCTAGATATTAGACCTCTATCTGTATTGTAGCTGGCAAGGATTAACTCCCAGTTTGATGGTGGTCTATTGGCTTTGAGTATGGTATGCTTGTCTGTACAGAAGCTTTTTGGCTTGATGAGAGCCCATTAGTTAAGTGATTGTTACACTTCCTGGACTATTGGAGGTTTGTTCAGGAAGTTTTTCCCTATTCCTATCTTGTAGAGAGTTCCCCCAATTTTTTCTTCCAGGGTTTTCAGAGTTTCAGGTCTTATGTTGAGGTCTTTGATCCATTTGGAGTTGATTTTTGTGCATGGTGAGAGGAGAAGGTCTAATTTCATTTCTTGCAAGTATTTATCCAATTTGTCCAGCACCTTTGTTAAAGATGCTATCTTTACACCAGTTAACATTGTTGGCATCTTTGTCGAATATGAAGCGACTGTATTTGCTTGGGCTTAGGGCAGGGTCTTCAATTCTGTTCCATTGGTCTATCTGTCTATTTTTGTGCCAATACCATGCCTTTTTTGTTACAAAGGCTTTGTAGTATATCTTTAGGTTGGATATGGTGATACCACCTAACGTGCTTCTTTTACTAAAGATGGCTTTGGATATCTGAGGCCTTTTGCCATTCCAAATAAATTTGGAGACTATTTTTTTCTATGTCTGCAAAGAACGAAGCTGGTATCTTTATTGGTATTGCATTGAATCTGTATATAGCTTTTGGAAGTATTGTCATTTTCACGATATTAATTCTACCTATCCAGGAGCATGGGAGATCTTTCCATCTTTTCACATCATCCTCAGTTTCCTTCTTGAGTGTTTTTATGTTTTCATTGTACAAGTCTTTCACATCCTTGGTTAGTGTTATTCCAAGGTATTTGATTTTATTTTGTGGCTATTGAAAATGGGACTATTTCGCTGATTGCTTTTTCTGTATGCATGTCATTTGCATACAGGAAGGCTACTGATTTTTGTGTGTTAACTTTGTATCCTGCCACTTTGCTGAAGGAGTTTATCACCTTCAGGAGATTAGTGATACTATTCTTTGGGTCTGTTATGTATAGGATCATGTCATCTGCGAAAAGGGATAGTTTCACTTCTTCCTTCCCAATTTGTATCCCTTTTATGTGTTTCCCCTGTCTTATTGCATTTGCTAGAACTTCTAGGACTATGTTGAAGAGCAGTGGTGAGAGTGGGCACCCCTGTCTTGTTCCTGAATTTAGTAGGAACTCCTTGAGTCTTTCCCCATTGAGTATTATTTGGGCTTTAGGAGTTTTGTATATGACCTTAATTATGTTGAGGTATAGGCCCTCTATTCCAAGTCTTTCAAGTGCTTTGAACATGAAGTGGTGTTGAATTTTGTCAAAGGCTCTCTCCGCATCAATTGAGATGACCATGTGGTTTTTGTGGTTAAGTTTATTAATGTGGTGGATTATGTCGATCAATTTCCCTGGGATGAAGCCTACCTGGTCTGGATGATATGTCTAAAGATGATAGTGGCGTATTAAAGTCTCCAACTATGATGGACTTGGAGTTTATTTTTGTTTTATTTTCCATTAGATGTTGCTTTATGAACTGTGGTGAACCTGTATTTGGTGCATACATGTTTATAATGGTGATATTCTCTCTTTGGATTGTTCCTGTGATGAGTAAGAAGTGTCCTTGGTTGTCCTTTTGAACTGATTTTGGTTTGAAGTCTATTTTGTCAGATATTAGTGAAGCAACCCTTGCTTGTTTTTTGTTTCCCTTAGCTTGGAAGATCATTTTCCATCCTTTCACCCTGAGGAGGTTCCTGTCTTTAGAGGTGAGATGGGTTTCTTGGAGGCAGCAGATGGAATGATCCATTTTTCTGATACCTGTGTCTTTTTATGGGAGAGTTAAGACCATTAATATTCAAAGTTTTAACTGTGATGCTGAGTCAATCCCTGCCATAGTGTAGGGCTTATGGGATTTGATATCTTTTTGATATTTTGTCTCCTCTAGGATTGATTATTGTGTCTGACTTCTGGATGGCTCTTGGGGTTGGTTGCTTGGCTCCTCTGTGTGGAATATTTGTTGGAGAATTCTCTACAGATGTGGTTTAGTGTCCATATAATTGTAGAGTTGGCTTTTATCTTGAAATATTTTCCTTTCTCTGTCTAGTATAAGGGATACTTTCACAGGGAACAATAGTTTGGGTTGGAAGCCAAAGTGATTTAGGTTTTGAAATACGCCACTCCAAGCTCTTCTCGCTTTCATGGTTTCCATGAAGAAGTCTCATGTAACTCTGATGGGTATGCCTTTATATGTGATTTGTCGTTTTGCTCTTGCTGCTTTTAGAACCCTCTCCTTACTTTCAATGTTTAGGGTTTTAACTATAATGTGTTTTGGGGAGTTTCTCCTTTGTCCTGCCTGTCTGGTGTTCTGTGTGCTTCTTGTATCTGGATGGGATTCTGTTTTGTTAGATTGGTGAAATTTTTCTCAGTAATTTTGTCGAATACGTTCTTTATGCCTTTGGCCTGGGTTTCTTCTCCCTCTGGTATCCCCATGATCCAGAGGTTTGGTCATTTAAGAGTGTCTCATAGTTCCCTCATATTTTGTTCACATGTTTTTTTGAACTTTTCCAAGTTTCTGTTATCCCGATCTTTTTTCTGCTTTGTCTTCCACATCTGAGGTTCTATCTTTCAGGTTATTTAGTCTGGTAGTGAGGGATTCTAGAGATATTTTAAATAATCTCCATTTGATTTTGGTTTTCCAATAGAGCTTTTTACATGGTCTCCATTTCTTGGTTGAGTTGCATTTTCATTTCAAAGGTTGTCTTAATGCTTCCTTGTACTCATTCTTGTATTTGATTATATCTTCATTTAGTTTAGCCAGCTGATTCTTTTTTTAATATTTTATTTATTTATTTATGAGAGAGAGGGAGGGAGGGAGGGAGGGAGAATGGGCACACCAGGGTGTGCCCTCTTATGTATCTGGCTTTACATGGGCACTGGGGAATCGAACTCAGGTCCTTCTGTGTTGCAGGCAAGCGCCTTAACTGCTAAGCATTCTCTTCAGCCCTAGCCAGCTGATTCTTGAGTTCCTCTGAATGCTGATTTGCCTTTAGCTCATTTACTGTTCTACCAAATTCCATCTGTTTTTCCTCCATTGTATTGAGCCTGGTGGTGAAGCTTAGGAGCTGATTCTGCACATTTTCACTTACATTGTCAATTTTTGCTTCCATTTCCATTAATAATCTGGATATAGGATCTGTGCAGAGATGTCCTGAACATGCCATCTCTTCCTGGGCTTGCATCTGTGCTCTTTCTTTGATATTTTCATTGTTGACTTCCATAGTGGGGCTAGGTGAACTTGGTGTGGGGCTCTCTGCCTGTGTGTTCTTCTTGTGTTGTGATCTGCCCATGTTCAGGTGAGAGACTGCTTTTACTCAGGCCCTTAGCAGAAGTGGGGACCTCGCACAAGATTGTGGCAAGGACTGGTGAAGTTTTGACTCGTGCTTGGTTCCTCTGGTCTCAGGAAGTGTAGGAGATGTTCAAAACGTCAGCAGCAGTAGCAGGCTGGGGCTGGACTTTGATTACAACCGGGTCACAGGCTGGTGAGGAGCAAAGTGGCTGCTTGCTTACCTGGCCTGAAACCTGGGTCAGTGGGCAGGGTAGTGGGTTATACCGCTGGTGGGTGGGCCAAGGCAAGGCTCCCTTGCCTGGCCTTGCCTAGGGTCTGGGGTCCGCGCAAGGGCGGGTGGGAGGTTGGCACCTGTCTTCCTTTTTTTTTTTTTTTTTTGCTTTTTCGAAGTAGGGTCTCGCTCTAGTCCAGGCTGACCTGGAATTCACTATGTAGTCTCAGGGTGGCTTTGAACTCATGGCGATCCTCCTACCGCTGCCTCCCGAGTGCTGGGATTAAAGGCGTGCGCCACCACGCCCGGCTTGTCTTCCATTTTTTTAACTAATTAATTAATTGTTTTGTTTGTGCATCTGTGGTAGGTGTGATGTGTGTGTGTGCACGCACATGTGTGTAATGTATGCACTGTGTATGCAGATATATCTGCAGCGCCCAAATGCTTGCATGGAGGCTAGAGGAGATGTTGGATGTCCCCCTCCCTCTATTGTTCATTCCCTTGTTTCCTTAAGACAGAATCTCTTCACTGATTCTAAAGCTTTGGTGGTTTTGTAAGACCCAGTGATTCTTTGGTCTCTATTCCCCATAAGACTGAGAGTATAGACCATGTGGTCATGCCCAGCTGGCTACATGGGTTCGGGGAGTTGAACTCAGTGGTCTCAGGCCCTCTCATGCCCTCATGCTTGTACAGGAAGCAGTCATAACCCTGAGCCATCTGTCCACCTCTCTCTTTTTTTGTTTGTGACTGCAAGACATAGATATGGTTGAAGCACGAGCATTCATGTGGAAATGTGACTGGACATGAAAGGTGTGAACCAGTATTGATATACTGTGGAGAATCCTGGAAGGCCTGTCTGCTCAATCCTTCTAGGCCCCTCTCTGCAGCTTCCCTTCCTTCTAGATGGGGCTGCACCCCTCAAAAATGCTCTTTAAATTTACTTACTTATTTATTTTTATTTTTATTTATGTGTTGTGTGTGTCTATGGATGCATGTACTATGTCACACATGTGTAGGCCAGAGGACAATTTAGAGAGGTGTCTGTACTCCCCCTTCTTTGCGAGAGGGGCTCAAACTGCGAGACTGCAAACAAAAGTCAGACTATCTAGTTGGCGAGCTTCTGGTTCTCCTGGCTCCTCCTCCCATTATCGTAGGCAAGTTGGGATCACAGATGCATGTACCACTTTGCATCTGGCTTCTATATGGGCTCTGGGGAATTGACTCTGGGATGACAAGCTTTGCAGTCAAGCTCCTTTAACTGCTGAGCCATCTCCCCCAGCCAGCAATGGGGTTCTTAATGTTGGGAGAAGTCAGTGAAATTTATTTCCACCAGTCCCAAGGCAGAAAGGTGGAGAAAGTTTAAAATAGTTGACTGCCTTGGAGAGGAGAGCTTCCAGTTCCTATGGCCTGCCCTGGAAAAAGAAGTTTTAAGCCTGGAACCAAGGATGAAAAGCATGTATGACACTTGCATTTCTTCCTTTTCTCATTGCTGGGACACCGTGAACTTAAGGATGAAGGTTTTCTTTTGACTCACAGTTTGAGGGTATAGCCCACTGTGGGCAAGAGCAGGAGCAGGAGGTGTTGGTCATCTTGCACCTGCAGTTAGGAAGCAGAGAGATGGATGCTGGTGCTGAGCTTGCTGTCTCCTTTTTATCCAGTCTGGGACCCTAGCCCATGGGAGAGAGCCACACACATGTAGAATGGTCTTCCCTCTTCAGTTAACCCTTTCCGGAATCACTCTGAGTAGGCACACTCAGAGTATGCTTCCATATTGATTCTAAATTCCTCCAAGCTGTTAAACATCACAGTGTCATTGTGGTTGGTGACAGGAGTAAATATTAGTCTTTTATTTCATTGTAGTTTTAATAGGAGTATAAATTGGTCTTTTGTTGTTTGAAATTTTTTTTGAGACAGGGTCTTATGTATCCCAGGTTGACCTCAAATTCAGCATATAGCTGAGGATGACCCTGAGCTCTTGAGCTCCCTGAGGATGACCCTGAGCTCTTGGCTCCTCCCATCTCTACTTCCAGAGTACTTCAATTATAGGCATATCCACCACACCTGGTTTGTTTAGAGCTGGGGCTAGAACCCAGGGCTTCGTGTATATTAGACAACCTCTACCAACTGGCCCTATTGTCTGGGCATTTGTGCTACGTTTCTGTATGTGCTAGTGTGTTAAACTGTAACTTGGAATAAGTGTCGAGCTGGGTCTTTTCAGTTGTTGGTACTATTATAATCACATGTCGGGCAAATTCACTGTGACTTTATGCCATTTTAGACATAGAAAGAAGGCTGCTCTGTTCCAGGGGTTTCTACCCAGGAGTCCTATAAGGCTACTCAACCACTATCTGCTGACTGAATAGATGGCCAGAAAATGTTTTTTTAAGTCTTAAATATCTATTTATTGTCCATAATGAGTTACATGATTCAGTGGGCAAACAATGAGTTGTTATCCCAATTCCCCAATGTCCCCCTCCCCATCCCCCATCAGCTGGATATCCTCCTCCGTGGGCCGTCTGGATCAGTCCTTGTGGCAGGGGACCCTGGATAGCCTAGTACTCAGCCAGGTCCTCCTGAATGGCCAGAAAATGTTTGTGCTATTATTTTTTCAAACAAACACAGATGATGTAATGATTTACAAAATATAGAATGGCAAAAAGTTACTGAGAATTCAGCAATGTTTCTCTCTAGATGCAAAACTCAAAACTGCTGAGGTGGAGTGGTGAGGGCTGGGCATGGTGGCACACATCTGTAATCTCCATACTCAAGAGGCTGAGGTAGGAGGAGGATGAGTTTGAGGCTAGCCTGGGCTACAATGGAGTTTGAGGCTAGCTTGAGATGCTTGATAAGTACCTGTAGTAAACACATACATACATACATACATACATACATACATAGGCATAGGATGCATGGTGAGACCCTACAATAAATAAATATGAAGTTAATGGAGCCAGGCATGATGGTGCATCCCTTTAATCCCAGCACTCAGTGTGCAGAGGTAGGAGGATCTCTGTGAGTTCAAGGCCTCCCTGAGACTACATAGTGAATTCCAAGTCAGCCTGGGCTACCGTGAGACCCTACCTTGAAAAACCAAAAAAAGAAGTTAATGGAGGCTCTTTAAGTTCAAGGTCTTAGTCTTACCCGGTGAACTACACAGGTAGTTGCAGGTAGAAATATGTTTCTTTAAGCACAATTTTTGTTTTTCTTCTTCCTCTCTGGGGACATCTAGTGGCTATATTGAGAAGTGCATCCTTTTGTCTCCGTATCATCTGGAAGGACAACTGGGGTTCATTCACTCCAAATGTTAGAGAGGAATCCCCCTTCTCTAGGTCTGCTGGGCTGGGGAATGAAAGTTCCAGAATCCCACCTGCCTTGCAGATGGATGCTGGGGTCTTAGGCCTTTAGCTATTAATTCTGAGTGCAGGCCAAGGTGCTTTCCAGGACTGCCTAACTAGAACATTGGAGTTGGGATTTTAAAGTAAAAATCCATGGTGACCCCTGTTGAGGGCTGTGCTCACCTTTGGAAGGTCGTGGGACATAATATTCTATGCTCCCAAGGGCCGGACATCTGTATTATGGGACTCAGAGCTCCTCCAGGGCAGATGCCGGGAGATGACCTGGGACAGATGCAGGACTGAGTTTTAAAATTTATTCATTTCATGCACCAGTAGCATTATTTATAAGGTGGAATTTTCTAGAATCTATATATGTGTAACTTTTTAGCAATTTAAAGGCAGCTTTTTTTAAAGTCTCCAACTTCTGAACACTAGTGCTTTATTTACAAAACTAGTAATGCATAAAAATAAGGGCATTACATTGTGGAAGAGGTGGTGGAAAGAATGTAAGAGCCAAAGGAAGGGTAGGAGTGCTTACAATGCAATCTTCCAGATACAAAATGGCCTTGATATTCATGTCCTCATAGTGCCAGACACCACCTACACCAGAACTTCATATTAGGAGGAAAAGATGATGACATCAAACTAAGAGAGAGATTAATTGGAAGCGGGAGAGGATTCAGAGGAGGGTGGATTTGAGAATGGGGAATGAGGGTAGAGGGAGGGAATTATCATGATTTTATTGTCTATACTTATGGAAGCTGTCAATAAAAAGTCAAAAACAAAACAAAACGCAAACAAAAAATTAGCCTGGCATGGTGGCACACACCTTTAATCCCATCACTTGGGAGGCAGAGGTAGGAGGATCCCTGTGAGTTCAAAGCCAGCCTGGGACTACAGAGGGAGTTCTAGGTTGGCTTGGGCTATAGTGAGACCCTACCTCAAAAAAAGGGGGACATTGACTTTCATTATTCGATTTGTGACTTTTTAACTCAAGTTTTTTTCCCCATGTGTGTTTGCCCACAGCGTGTGTGTGGTATGTGCAGTGTGTGTCTGTGCAGCATGAGTCCCTGTGTGTGCAGGTGCACATGCAAGGAAATATGTAGAGGGCACAGGTTGACAAGGGGTCTTCCTTGATTGCTCTCCTTTTTATTTTACTCTGGTTGGGTCTCTCACTTGAGTCCAGAGCACATTGATTCATGGCAAGCTAGACTGGACAGCTTGCCGACAGATTCCACCTCTGCCTCCCTGTGTTGGGATCACAGGCTCCGCCATGCCCACATAGACCCTGGGCATCTGAACTCTGGTTCTCAGGCTTGTGTGGCAAACACTTGACTGAGCCAGCCCCTTACCTCAGGTTTAACTGATTAAAGCTGCCTGAGCACTTTACATTTCTTCCGTTCCATCTTAGTGAATGAAACATTTTAAACATTCTCAGCTGCATTTACAGTTGCAACCTGCCTGATTATTTTTTGGCTATTCTAACTTCCAAGGCTGATTGGCGAAGTTAATTGATGGCTTTATGCACTTAAACAGCTCTGGAAATATAGTAAACTAACCTTGACAGCGTGATCACTCAGCTCTTTAAGGAAACATTCACATACTGTCCACAGGCCTATTCCAACTCTCTTATTCCCTTGAAAATAAAATTGCAGGCCTACAATTAGACATTTCTAATTAAAATCATAAAGTTTTGCCCAATTATTTTAATTCCTAACAAATGTATGCATTATTCTGGTTTACAGAATTTAAATTTGTTATTTTACTCTTCATCCGGATGGAAAGCTTGATGCCCGGGTCATAAAATTACTAGGACCGACAGAGGCTGGTCACATGACCCTGATTCTGTTAAGTGTTTGTAGCACTGAGTTCACTTGACTCAGTCAATGTGGGGTCCAAGTTCATGCCTTCTACCTGGCCTTCAAATTCCCACACAGTGTGCCTTTCAAGTTTTACTCCTGGCCAGTCATTGGGGGTGGGGGTTGTGTGGTGATGGACCCCAGGACTTGATTCATGCCAGGCAGACCTCCTACCACTGAGTTGCACCCCACACTTCTTTAGGAGTTTTGATTGCAATCCCTGTCAGCATGTTGTCATGTGATGTACATGGATGGGGTTTGTTTCCCTTGTAGTTACAGCTAATTTTTGTCAGTATTGGCAAAGTATCAACCCATTTCTTTTCCTCTGATAGGAAGAAGTCTGCGTTCTTTTCCTTTAATCTGTGTGTGTGTGTGTGTGTGTGAGTGTGTGCACACATGTGCTTGTAAGTGCCGTGGCACATGTGTGGAGGTCATAGAACAACCTGCACTTGACTTCTGTAGCCTCTGCCTCCCATCTCGCTGGGATGGCAAACACACTAGCACATCTAGGTTTATGTGGGCTTTGAACTCAGGTCCTCCTGCTTGTGTGACAAGCACTTTATCTAGGGAGCCATCTATCTCCCCAGGACCCAGGAGTCTACATTCCTTGCCTGGTGGCTGGTTACAGTGCTGCTTTCAGTCATGCTGCTGACAAATGAAATGCCTGGATGAGCAGGAGTATCACCCACATGTGATCCCTGTCCACTGCACTTTCCTTTGTCCAAGGCTGACAGTTGCTCAGCTGACGTGCACCCTGGGGCTCTCCCTTCAGCCCACAGAAGCCAGGCCTCTGCTGGGCACCTTGGCCTGTTACAGGTGTTGCAGGTGATAGAGATGTTTGAGGCAGAGAGAGGCTCAAACCCCACAGTTACAACATCACTGCTAAATGTCAGATTTCAGCTCCTTAAAACAAATCCTCCTCCTTATCCCTAACTCCGTGGACTCACCAATGGGAAACACACAGAGAAACAAGCTGGCCACGAGTCAGGAGGTTTGGCTGATGCATGGCTGTACCGGTGTCCCATTCTGAGCAGTAAACAGAATGTCTAGGTGTGGTCATGAAGATATTATGATGCGTGCTTCTTGCCTGTTCCCTTCAAGGGCTTGTACATGGACCACTGCTTGGCTCTCATGCTGTCTGTCTCCCCGCCTCAGGTTTTTGCTGATGTACGCCACTGTTCTCTGCAGCTACTACAACTCTGCCTTGACCACAGCGGTGGTTGGTGCCATCAAGGTATGGATGAAGCCTTGCCATGAACACCCTATGGGAAGCCAAGCCTGCGCTGTGCTCTGGAAGCTACTTGCTTCTACGCTTGTTAGCACTGGTGCAGTGAGCGTGGGGATTCCATCTAACTTCTGATCATGTGACATGTGGAACAAGGGGAAATTGGGGGCGAGGTGAGAGGGGGTGGTCTTGGATAAAGAAGTGGAAACTGGAAAGAAAAACAAATTCAAATACCTGTGATTGCCCTGTTACCTATAATTTGATTTTCTGGGAAAAACTGTGATTAAGAAAGGATTCCACTAGGTCTATGCTCGCTGATAAGGTGATGAACTCACAGATCACAAGGATATGTGGGTGTGTTTGTGTGCGTTTGCACACACAGATGTGCACTGGTGAACGGATAGGTGAGGAGGTGAGGAGAGGAGCTGGAGTGAATGAAGACACAGGCTTGCTCAGAGTTCCCTGCGATACATGGGCAGAGTCCTTCTTGGGATTGACTACAGTCTAGTCTGTCCAAAGCAGGGGCAATGTGATGAGAATTCACTGTGCAATGATGGGCTCTGGTTACTACTCATCTCCTTCATCTTTTGCTTGGAACAGGGAGAGATAAATAAGACAGTTTTCTGTTATGTCTGGAGTTATTTCTGGGACTGGAGAGGTGGCTCAGCAGTTAAGGAGCTTTCTTGCAAATCCTGAAGGCCTGGATTGGAGTCCCCAGTATCCACATAAATCCAGATGCACAAAGTGGCACATGCATCTGGAGTTCATTTGCAGTGCCAAGAGTTCCTGGCATACCTATTCTCTCTCTCTCTTTCTCTTTCTATCCCTCCAAATAAATAAAAAAGTTTTTAAGATACTTCTTTGTAAAGCTACATGTAATGTTTTATCCAGTTATTTATTTAGTATCCCATGAACACCTCTCTACAAGTCTCTGTACAAAGTAACAAAAATAATTAGCTTTCACCATATGTATGTATTTTTTCCCCCTAAGCCCTTTACTTCTAGTAACCAACACTTTCTTTGCAGAATGTATCAGTTGCCTATATTGGGATGTTAGTTGGTGGAGACTACATTTTTTCCCTGTTAAACTTTGTAGGACTAAATATTTGGTGAGTGAGATTTTTTTATTATCCATAATGAGTTACATTATTTAATGGGCAAACAATGACTTGTTTTCCCAAGTTCCCCAATGCTCCTTTTCCCCATCCCCAATCGGCTGGATATCCTCCTCTGTGTGCCATCTGGATCGGTCCTTGGGGCAGGGAATCATGAATAGCCTAGTATTCAGCCTGGTTCTCCTGGCCCTAGTATGTTGTTACTCAGGGGCATCATGCCTCTGGATATTCTCTCCCATCAAGGCTCTCACAATCTTTCCGCCCCTCTTCTGCTCAGTTTCCTGAGTCGTGGTGGGTGCGAGATTTTTAAATAAACTCATCTTAGTACAGTAAGAAATGTAATGTGACTAACAGGTATGTAATCAGCAAAAACACAAAGAGAAATGTTTTTTTTTTTTTATGTCATGCTGGGGATACAACCAGGGCCATGTGCATGCTAGGTAAGCTCTCTCTCATTGCGCTATACCCCACACCCCAGTTCCTCTGTTTTCATAACTCATATGGACCCAGGGATATTTGTCATAAAACTTCACACATCTGAATTCCTTTCATGTATCTTCCTCATTGAAAGTTCTCCTAAGGTGTCTTTCTCCTGTCCAGTGGGTCACATCACCTTATGGCTTTTCAAAATGTCATGTCCTAAGGATGCTGTAGCAGCTACGTTCTTGTTGCTGGACCAGAAGCAGCTTATGGGAGGAAAAGACTTATTTTAGGCATATAGTTTTGAGAGGAAGCTTGATTGTGACTATGGCTCCCGTCACCCATCAGCAGCAGAGAACAGTCTGAGCCAGCTGCTCTGAGTGCAGTGGACTCATGAACCTCAGGGCTCACCCCCAGGAGCACACATCCTCCTGCCAGGCTCACCTCTCAAAGGCCCCACCCTGCAGACTAAGTAGGAAGCATCATCACAAACACTCAGGCTTTTATTTTCCATTGAAAGCACCACAGATGCCATGAGGGTCGACCACTGTGCTTTCGGGTGTCTTATGGGATCCCAGGTATAGGTACTGTTTTTAGGATAACTCTCTATATAGTTTATTCAATACAAAAGCAAAGCCTCCTCCTGAGGCTCTATACTTGATTTGATGGCTTTTTTTTAATGCCTCCAAAGCTTTGTAGACAAGAGGGGGAAATCTTTTCAAGAAAACCAGAAGGAGATCCTAGCAATCTGAGTAATTGTATCTCAAGGAAGCCAACGGTATTTACAAAGACATCAGTAGCAACGGGGTGGGGGCGGCACCTGCTGAGATTTCATTTCCTTTTTGCTTTCTCCTTTCAGCATGGCGGGTGGCTTGAGATACTCTTTTCTAACGCTGAGCAGCCAGTTAAAGCCGAAGCCGCCTGTGGATGAAGAAAGCCTCCCAGCGGATCTGAAGAGCTAGTCAGGAGGGCGAAGCTGCAGGCTGACTGGCAGACCGGCTCTGGCAGAAGTGGGCAGCCAGAGGTTGCACAGCTGGGACAGTTGCCCGTTGGTCAGAGCACAAATAGGGAAGCCTGCAGAATGCCAAGAGAACTACCTCACACGCCACAGCGACATGAGCCACTGGGACCCTGAGATGCACAGAGAGAACGTGTTTAAAACCAGCTGCCTGGACTTGTAGGCAGAGCACTGAATACTGCAGGGCCACCTCGGCCTTCACTGCAAAGGTCCCAGCCAGAGGCAAGTGCCAGGGAGATTTCTTTCCTTCTTTCCTTCCTTCCTTCCTTCCTTCCTTCCTTCCTTCCTTCCTTCCTTCCTTCCTTCCTTCCTTCTTCCCTCCCTCCCTTCCTCCTTCCCTCCCTTCCTCCCTCCCTCCCTCCCTCCTTCCTTCCTTCCTTCCTTTTCTTTCTTCTTTTTCTTTTTTAGTTGAAACAAGCATCTATTTTAATTGAAAAAAAATCAGCCAATTACCTTTGATTGAAGCTATGTTAGTATATTTTGCCTAATCAAAGTCAAATAAAAAGTCATTTGTATGCATGTATTATAGTGTGATACTGTAGACAGGCAGAAAATCATTATTCATAGGGCTGGTGAGCGCACTTGCAGCCCAAGAGTCAAGGCCTGAGAGGATGGGTGCTCCATCCCTAGCACCCTGAAAACAGCTGCACATGACCACATATGTCTGTAACCAAAGTCATGAAGTCCTGTGGGGAGCTGAGACCAGGGGCTTACTCGTTAGCCAATCTGACCGAAAAATGTTGGTTCTGGTTCAATGAGAGACTCTGTCTCAAGGAAACACATGGTTGTGGAACATCTGACCTCTGCATGCATGCACGGGGGTGGGGGGTGGGGGGTGGGTGTGCAGCATCTGAACACATGCACACCATAACACCCAAACATGCACACATACATACAGAAGAAAATAGTTATTCACAGTGTCAAAGAATGCTCTATCTTGAAAGAATATTGAAATATGACTTGCTTTTTATTTACTTGCAAGCAGAGAGAGAGATAGAAGAGAGACAGGCAGAGAGAATGGGTGTCCCAGGATCTCCAGCAGCTGCAGACAAAATCCAGATGCATGTGCCACTTTGTGCATCTGGCTTTATGTGGGTGCTGGGGAATTGAACTCTAGTCGTTAGGCTTTGCAACCAAGCACCTTAACCACTGAGCCATCTCTCCAGCCTGAGTTCTTACTTTTGTGGGATTCATGTTGGAAAAAAAAATGTCAAGAGAATAAAAAATATGTAAGTGGCTTATTTCTTTCTATATAGTTTCCCCCAGGCTTGTTTAAGGGACTTTGAAATTTAGACCATGTAGGCTTTAAGGTAGCGTGTATTGCTTGCAGGGGTATCCAGCCTTTTGACAACGTTATGACACAACATGTTAACCACAAAGTTCATGCTGTAGAACCTTAAAATCAAGCTGGAAAAATAATCAGAAAGAATCTTAGAATGTGTACTCATAGCTATCCTTGGTCACGGGCGGTCTGTGGGCTGCAGGCTGTACATGCCTGGAACATTGAACCCAGGCTTTGCAGTTGGCGACTTTAACCACGGAACCATCTCTCCAGCCCTCAGTGCTTTCTTTTGGATACATATCCAGAGTAGAATTCCAATTTTGAGTTTTTGAGGATGTGTTCTACTCTTCCCCTTCCCACCAACAAGGGTTCCAGGATCTTCACATCCTACACAATGCATTTTTTGCTTGTTTATTATTTTTTGGTAGCAGCCATTCAAATGGGGGTTTGGTTTTGATGTGCACTTCTCTAGTTAATGCCTTACTAGCAATGAGCATTTTCTTCTTTCTTCTCTCTCTCTCTCTCTTTCTTTCTTTCTTTCTTTCTTTCTTTCTTTCTTTCTTTCTTTCCTTCCTTCCTTCCCTTCTTCTTCTTCTTCTTCTTCTTCTTCTTCTTCTTCTTCTTCTTCTTCTTCTTCTTCTTCTTCTTCTTCTTCTTCTTCTTCTTCCTTCTTCTTTCTCCTCCTCCTTCCTCCTCCTTTCTCCTCCTCCTTCTTCTTTCTTCTTCGTTTTCTTGCTCTAGCCCAGGCTGACCTGGAATTCGCTCTGTAGTCTCAGGGTAGCCTCAAACTCACTTTGATCCTCCTACCTCTGCCTCCACACCCAGCTGTGGGTCTTAGAGAAACATCCTGTCAGGCCCTTTCCCCTTTCCTTAGTCAGGCTGTATGTATTGTTGCTGAGCTCTCAGAGTACTTTACTGTTTCTGTTTAGAGTTTTTCTTTGAGGCAGGGTCTCACGTTCACCTAGGCTCACCCTGTAGCTCAAGCTTCAAGCTGGCCTTGAACTTGTGGCAATTCTACCTCTGCCTCCCCAGTGTAGGGATTGAAGCTGGGAGCCAACATGCTTGGCTACGTTTCATGCTGGAACATGTGGTTACAGCTTGCAACCCAGAGACCAAAACTTTCCAAGCAAAACAAATACAAGCTACTTTTTTCTTTCTTTCAAAATTATATCCCTTCTCTGTAATTGTTATCCTTGGGCTTTCAGAAAATAATTTTGTTGTTTAAGGCTTTTCCTCCTCTTCCTCATGTCACCAGCAGAGGGAACTGTAAGAGCACTTGTAGCTGGGTAGAGATTTTCATTGTACCAGAAGAACTCATGTAGTTGATGGAGTCTCAGATGCAGGTTCTAATTCAGGGTTAGTTGGGGTGTTGATGCAAGAGGGGATGCCAAAGGGGTGTTCTACCCTAAGGAGGCTAAAGAAGACACCTGGTAATTAATACAGGTCTCTGGAATTTTCATTTTTCAAGTCAAACCAACACCAGGTAGAACAAAGAAAATTTGCTTAATTTCCTTGACATTTTACAACTCCCGTTTATTTTGTTGTATGATACTGACACCTTTAGTTAACTCTGCCTTTTTTCTACTGTTTATTTTTTTCTGTATATTAAATATATCTTTCTGGGCATGGTTGTGCATACCTTTAATCCCAGCACCTTGGAGGCAGAGGTAGGATTGCTGTGAGTTCAAGGCCAACCTGAGACTACAGAGTGAATTCCAGGTCAGCCTGAGCTAGAACGAGACCCTACCTCAAAAAAAAAAAACCAAAAAAAATTATCTATCTATCTATCTATCTATCTATCTATCTATCTATCTATCATCTATCTATCTTGAGTGGAGATATACTAGTTTCTTTTGTTTTTGATAGCTGAGGATGTTGAAAGAATACAACCCAGTGGCTGGGGGAGATGGCTCAGCAGTTAAAAGTGCTTCCTTATAAAGCCTGATGTCCCTGGGTTCAATTCCCCAACACCCACATAAAGCTGGATGTGAAGTGACGTATGCCTCAGTGATCCCAACGCACCTGCAACATGGGCAGGAGAGTCCAAGCTCATTGGCCAGCTGGTTTCACTAGTGGCAAGAGGCCATGTCTCAAAGAAGTTGGTACACACACACACACACACACACACACACACACACACACCCCCCTCCAGGCGGTCCTCTGACCTCCACATACGTGCATGGCTCATGCCTGCACATCTACACACATGGATGAAAAATTTGAAAACTAGAAATACTGTGAAAGTCTTCGGCGACTATCTTCCTCTTGCATTGCCACTCTCACTATGGTGGCTCACTCCCTGTACTTGTGACTAGTGCTTCCTGTGTCTGACTAAGTGTCATTAATGGACGTGTGGTCACTGGTTTCTATGACTGGGTAAGTGTACTTAATGCACACATTTTGGGTATCGAAAGTTGCCAAGGGTCAGAATCTCAGCTGACCAGTAGCTACTGCTTTGTGTTCAGTTTTTAGGAAACTGGGTGTCTAGGAGCTCAGACTCTCCGTCTAAGTTTCTCACCTATTCTCACTGACTGAAGCTTATAGAAAAGGAAAGCATATCATTGGAGGTGAAACCAGAAAATTCCAAGCTGTTATTGGGGACTTTAAGGCAATGTTAGCTTTCCATTGCTATGACAAAATGCCTGAGCTAGCCAACTTATAAGGTTGAAAGATTTCTTTTCACTCATAGTTTCAGAGGTGTTAGTCCACGGAGACTTGGGCCCTATTGCTTTTGGGTCTGTAGTGAGGCAAGAATATCTCAGTAGAGAGTGAAAGGTAGAGAAATTGGCTCCTCATAGTGGAAGGGATGGGGGGAGAGTGAGTCAGCAGGGGGTTTAATGACGTAACTTCCTCCCATTAGACCTCACTTCCTCATTCCACCACCTCCCATTGTCACCAAGGCTGGTGACCAAGCTTTTATCACCTACGCCTTTGGGAGACACTTCTCCAAATTATAACAGTCAGGAAACATGGTCTGTGTGCCTTTTAGGTTAAAATCATCCTCATGATGTCTGACTGGGGATGGGGAAGTCACTGGAGTTGTTTTCAGTTACTATATGTGAGAAATGCTCAGCTCCTAGTGGGTGCGGCTGAGGGGGTGAGAGTTCCCTTACCAAGCCCGCCCATGAAGTCAGATAAAGGACCCCTCCATGGGGATCCCAGGAGAGAATAAGCACTGTCTTTTTGGCCATATCTACTGTACCAGTTACTCTCTCATTGCCGAGACAAAACACCTAACAAAAATCAGTTTAAGGCAGGAGGGTTTATTTCAGCTCCTGCTCCAGGTACAGTCCATTGTGTCAGGGGATCGTGGCGACAGGTGCTGGTCACCTTCAGTCCATAGTGAGGAAGCAGAACAATGGATGCTGCTGCTCAGCCAGCTCTCTCCTTTAATTTTTAAATTTTATTTATTTATTTGCAATCAGAGATAGATAGAAAGGGATTGGGTGTGCCAGGGCCTCCAGCTCCTGAAAACTTTCTCTAGGTTCATATGCCATTCCGCATCTGCCTTTATATAGGTACGAACCAGGGTTATTAGGCTTTGTAGGCAAGCACCTTAACTGCTGAGCCATATCTTTAGCCCTTACCCAAGTTTTATTAGGTTTTCGAATCAATGCTTTTTCATGGCCTATATGTCCTTCAAATGGCCTTTTAAAAATTCTGTGTAGTTTTCATCAGCTGTGCTGGTTTTTCTGGAAAATAGGTCTACAGATTTCTGCACACTATTGTCTGTCTGTTTGTAGGCTTTAGAAATGATACTTCAGGCTCTGAACTTGACCTTCATAGAAAAGCATGACCAGTAGGGCCATCTCTGTTTGCCTGGGGACCTGGGATCACTTTGGTTAGTCTAATAATGCAAGATTGGAAGAGGTCTGGTCATGTCTAAGTGGGGGTGAGCCACACCAGCAGTGTGCTATTTAGGTCAAGGGCTTTGGGTGAGATCTGGGGCATGCTAGAGACTAGAGACTCAAGTGGACAGTCAAGCCCCCAAAGCACTCAGCCCTGAGGCTGGGTGGAGTTCCCTGGTTGGTACACTCCACGTGTACTGTCCCATATTGATGCTGGGATCCTCTGTGTCCTGACCCCACACACAGAAGACAGTGGAGGACTCACATCTGATGCCTCTCCAGTCTGCCGTCTGTTTCTCTCTCCCTGGCTGATTTTCAGCTGCATTAGTATTTTCCCTGTGATAAACTGTAACCACAAGAATGACAGCTCTCTGTGAGGTCTACAAGTCCTCCTCACAGACTGTCACCACTAAGAGTGATTTGGGGGACTCCTGAAACTTGTAGCTGGGATCAGCCGTGAGGACGGCCTCCTGTGGGCTGTGTGAGTTCAAACTTCTCAGATATCCAAAAGGAGCGCAAAGTTCATTAGAAAGAAGAATTCCAAGGCCCTTTCCAAAGGAGCTGGCAGCATTTGAAGCAACTTTGCAGGCGCTCAGACATAAGGACACTTAAAAAAATCTTTGGTGTGTGTGTGTATGAGTGTGTGCCACAGTGCACATGTGAAGGTCAGACGATGGATGACTTTGAATGTTCCGCCTTGTAGGGGGCAAGGCGTTTTGCTCACTACTGCATAGGCCAGGCCCGTCTCTACCTCCCATCTCACTGTAGGAGTGCTGGGACTACAGACACATGCCACCATGTCTGCCTTAACATCAGTGCTGGGGGTCTGAATTCAGGTCCTCATGCTGTACAGCAAACCCTTCACCCACTGAGCAAGCTCCCTTGCCCCAAGGACACTGCTGAAAGCAATGCTGTCCTTCTAATAAGACCAACGTTAAATCACAAGCCCTTAGTTTTACCAGGGAGAACCAAGGGAAAAGACAATTAAGACCGAGCTCAATGACTGCCTCTGCCAGAATTGATCTAGTTCAGTGATGAGCAAGTTATGTCCCAGGGCACTGTGGAAACAAGATCTGGTAACTGGGCCCAGAGGGTTGGGTGGGAGACTGTTGTAGTCAGACACACACCGCTGGGATGAATCTCCAAACCGGGCACGATTTTGGGGAGGAAGGTATTTATTGAAGTAACAGACCCAGGGGAAGTTAAGGAAAAGGCTGGCTCCCTTTTACAGAAGCAAGCAGAGAGAGGAAAAACCACCACCAGCACCTCAAGCAAGCAAGCACATACCAAACTGTAATTCACAAAATGCAGAACTGCCAGACCAGCTCAGCTCTTCTTTTGCATATCTATCCCTAGTATTTTGCATCCAAATTAGAAAGGGCCAGTCCCCAGGAGGCTAGGCCAAAGTGACACTTCCTCCAGCCAGAACTTGCTGGAGAGAATTTATAATTTAATAAACACAATCATAATAAATTCTATTGGGGGACATTATTCAAACTACCACAGAGACCAAAAGAAGCCTATGGTTTAATCAGGAGCCATGTGTGAAAACACAGGCCCATCATCACAGCTCCTTCATAGGCTGAGGCTGAAGAACCACAAGTTCAAGGCCAGTGTGGGCTACATGGCAACTGCTAGCAATGAAAATGGTCTAGTGATATACATCAGTGGTAGAGCAACTGTGTGGCATATATAAGGTCTTTGGTTCACCCTCAGTAATATAGACACACACACACACACACACACACACACACACACACACACACACACCCCTGATAATAGGCTGGGAAACCTACTGTCATTGCAAGATGACAGTGTGCTTCTCAGAGACTTGCCCTCCAAAGAATGATGGCAAAAGAGGAAGCTGAATTTACTAGTCTGGTACCAAAATTTGAGTTTAGAGAGATGTGTGCCACCAGACCCCATGGAGGGATTTTGTTCTTTAATTTACATTTTTATTTAAGAGAAAACACTGTGAAAGAGTCTAATGAATTGTGTGTGTGTGTGTGTGTGTGTGTGTGTGTGTGTGTGTGTGTGTGCACGCACTCCTAGGTATGCACACCCTATGAACTCAACACTTCAGGATTAGAAGTTTAAGGTCATCTTCAGCTACATTGTTCAAGGTCAGCCTAGGATGCATGAGAGCTTGTCTCAAAACAAACAATAACCCCCCCCCAAAAAAAAACAATAATTAAATTACCAGGTATTGTGGCACCCAGCTTTTTTTTAAAATATTTTTTTTATTGTCCATAATGAGTTACAACATTAAGTGGGCAAACCATGAGTTGTTATCCCCAATTCCCTGCTGCCCTCCCCTCCCCACTCCGCTGGATAACCTCCTCCATAGGTCGTCTGGATCAGTCCTTGTGACAGGGGACCATGGATAGCCTAGTATTCAGCCAGGTTCTCCTGGCCATGCCTCTGGATAATCTCCCCCACCACGGCTGGCACCCAGCTTTAATCACAACATTTCACATTGGGGAAGTTGAATTAGGGACACATGAGTTGCAGGGCCAGCCTCATAAACTATATAACAAAGTTCTATTTGGGAAGGAAAAAAAACCTTAAAAGCAGTTAATCTATTTACATCTATAATTTAGTATTGTGTTTAGTTATTTTAATTAATTAGTAAATAAGCCCTTATAATATTTATAAATAGTTCCTTTAGTCTGTTTTTCTACTCTTTATTTAAAGTCTTCTTTACTCTTGAATGTTGTAAATGTATATTATTATCAGTTGCTCCTGTTAAGAATTGTTCCACTGGAACAGAAAAGATGGAAATATGTTTTAAAAATTCTAAGTCATTTTACCATTCTCAAGATCATTTCTTTTCCCAAGAGTCTCGGTATAGTCCAGGCTGTCCTGGAATTCACTATGTAGTCTAAGGGTGACCTCAAACTTCACAGTGATCCTCCTACCTCTGCCTCCTGAATGCTGGGATTAAAGGTTGAGTTACCACACCTGGCTTCAAGATCATTTTTTAATCAATAAAGTATGTGATGCTTTCCTCACTAGATTGAATTTTTTCTACTTTCAAGATTTGTTGTGACTATTACATTTTTATGTATTTACATTTATAGATAAAGGAATGTAGATCATGAAAAATAGTATATCCAATCAAGCTATTCTTTGAAAATTAAAGAAGTAATAAAGACATTCCATTATAAGCATAAATTAAATCAATTCATGGTCACTAAGCCAGCATTGCAGAATACCCAAAAGACTATTAAATAGAAGAGAAAAGAAGATGTACACAAGCCTGAGAGCTCAAGGAAGAATAAATCTCATAGCAAAAATTAACGAATAGGAAAAAATTAACATTACTAACTTGGATGCAAATATCCAAGATAAAGGAAGGAGAAATTAGTACACATCTTTTAAAACCACCTGAAATGTAAATAGTCTTAGCTGTACAATTAAAAGGCGAAGAGTGGCTGAACAGAGTAAAAAGCAAGATCCAAGTATTTTCTGTCTGCAAGAAGCTCACTTTACCACAAACACTCACAGACTGAAAGTGAAAAGGTGAAAAATGATATTTCAAGCAAATGCAATCAGAAAGCAAGAAGGAGCAACTGTCCTCATATATGACAAAGAAAACTTTGAGCCAAAAGTAGATGTAAAAAAAAAAATTAGAGGTAACAATTAATTAAAAATAATCACCAAACACCGGTGCATCCAATTTCATGAAGCATGAACACTACTGGAAATAAAGGGACAGACAAGTTCAGGTACAATAATAGTGGGTAGCCTTAATACCCACTTTAATCAATACTTAAGTCATCCACACAAAAAACATCAACAAAGAAATGCCAGGGTTAAACTGTCCTGGGCTTAGCAGACATCTACAAAATATTCTATCCAATAATTGCAGAATACATATTCTTCTTAGCAGCCCACCGAACCAAAATATATTTTAGTTCATAAAGCAACTCTTACCAAAATAAAAAAATTGAAACAATTACTATTCAATATTCGTGTCTCTCAGCTTCCTGACAGCAGATGCAATGTGACCATGCGCCCCACACTACTGCTCTGGTGTCTGCACTCACACTGTGAGCTCAAGCCAACCCTTCCTTCCTTAAGTTCCCTTTGTCAGGGATTTTGTCCCAGCAGTGAGAAAAATAACTAACACAAATGTCAAATGGATATAAAAAATTCACAACACTTAGAAAGATTGGAGTGCAAGTAGACGGCATATTTTCCACTCTTCGTTCTTGTTTCTCTTCTTAAATTTAGGATCATATTAAGTTGTTATCATTTCAAAATAACTTGTTATAATAAGGTGATTTTTTTGTTAGCCTCATACTAAATGCAAAAGAAAACAATACAACAGACAAATCATAAAGAAACAAGAGATCAAAACAGCCTGCTAGAATAAATCTCTTAATGATAATCCTGCCATGCTTGCATTCTGCATAGCTGGGAATATGTGGACCTGCCTCCAGGTCTTTCTTCTACCACCTCAGAATGTGGCCTGGTCCCCTGAACCCCAGCTGCAGTGACTCCTGAGCAGCTGTACCTGGGAAAATGCATCCCTGGGAGGCCCTGCTCAAGTTCAAATGAAAGTATTCCCAGTGAGTTTGCATTGTAACACCCTGACCTTCTCCAAACATGGCTTTTCGTCAATTTCTAGTGTCTCAGTGTAAAGTCTTTGAAAAAAAAATTAAGGGGGCATGGCTCAGAGGTTTAGGCACTTGCTTTAAAACCTAAGGACCTGAGTTCAGATCCCCAGTACCCATGTAAAGCCAGATGCGCAAAATGGTGCATGAATCTGGATTCGTTAGCACTGTCTGGAAGCTCTGGTGTGCCCATTCTCTGTCTCTGTCTCTCTATTTCTCTCTCTCTCTCTGCTTGCAAATAAATAAAAGTAAAATCCTTTCTGACTTAAACATTTTTTAGGAACTTTAATATTTGATCATATTACCGTTGGGTTATTCTCTTTTGTCTCCTTTCCCCTCTCCCCCCTTTCACAAGAAGTGAGGTATTCACTAGCCAGTCCCTGTGGGGCAGATCATGTCTCCCAGGAAGCCTTCTCAGCCTGTGGCTCTTACATTCTTTTCACTCCCCTCTTTAGCAATGTTCCCTGAGCCTTGGAGGGCACTTCTGCCCAAACTCTCTCTTTCAAGAGAGCCGTATGTTTTCATTTAGCTAATGAAGAAGCAGGCTTCTATAGTACTAATTCATGCCATCTTTAGCTTTGGGTCTCTCTCTCTCTCTTTTTCCCTCTTGCACCCCCATAATACTCTTCTGCCCCCTGTATTGCAGCCCTACACTTGCCTGTCTGTCCCCTCTTCGAACCCTCCTTGCTCCTCCTCTCAGCCTCATGCTAGTGTCCTGACCTCTACTACTGATGCTTACTACAACTCACGAACAAATCAAGCTCATTCATGTTAGGAAGCGCATCTGAGAGCAAATGTGTGGTGTTTGTCTTTCTAAGCCTGGGTTACCTCACTTACTCTAATTATTTTTCCAGAATCATCCATTTTCCTGAAAATTCACAATTTCTTTTTTCCTTACCATTGAGTAGCATTCCACTGTGTATATGTACCACATCTTCATTATCTATTCCTCAGTGGATAGATATCTGGGCTGATTCCATTTACAAGCTATTGTGAATAGACCAGCAACCAACATGGCTCAGCAAGTGTCTCTGTAGTAGAGAGTGGAGTCTTTAGGGTATATATGCCCAATTTACTTGCAGAGTTTTGAAAAACTTCCATTTTGATTTCCATAGCACCTGTACAAGTTAATACTCCCTCCAGCAGTGCATGAGGCTCTTCCTCTTTTTCCACACCCTTCCCAGCACTGGTTGTTATTTGATTTTCTTGATGATAGGTATTCTTTCCAGAGTGACCTGGAATATCATGAAATATGTTTGCAGTTCCCTGGTGGCTAAAGATGTTAAACACTTTTTAGATGTTTATTTCTTCTTTTGAGAATGTGCTGTTCAGTTCCCTGACCCATTTTTTTTTGAGTGAGTTGATAGATTTTTTTTTTACCTTTTAGGGTTTTTATTTTGAGTTCTTTACATATTCCAAATATTAAACCACTGTCAGATATATAGCTTTTCAATATGAATATAAATATAAATATAAATATAAAAATATAAATATTTTCTTCCATTCTGTAGATTGTCTACTGACTGTTGATGGTTTGCCTAGCTGCACAATAGCTTTTTAGTTTCATGAGATCTCAATGGCTAAGTGTTTGTCTTAGTTCCTGATCCATTTGGAGTGGATTTTAGCACAGGGTGAGGGAAGAGAGTGTAGATTCATTCTTCCACGTGTGATCTTCCGGTTTCTCCAGCACCATTTGTTGAAAAGGCTGCCTTTTCAGTGTGTGGTTTTGGCCTCTTTGTCAAGGATCTGGTAGCTGTAGCTACAATGTATATCTGGATCTTCTATTCTATTGATCTATGTGTCTGTTTTTATGCCAGTACCATGCTGTTTTAATTACTGTGGCTTTGTAGTGTAACTTGAAATCAGGTATGTTATACCTTCAGCTGTATTCATTTTGCTGAGGACTTTTTTTTTTTTTTTTGCTACTTGAAGGCTTTTGTGCTTCCAAATTTTGAGGATTATTTTTTCTATTTCTGGGAAGAATTTTCATGCAGGAATTTTGACTAAAATTGCATTGAATTTCTGTATTGTTTTTGGTAAGATGACTATTTTTATGATATTCTTCCAATTCTTGGGGAGATCTTTCTGTCTTCCTTAATTTCTTCTGTATCTCAATGTTTTCATTGTAGAGGTCTTTTACTTCCTTGGTTAGGGATATTCTAAGATATTTATTTTTTGTGGCAATTGTAAACGGGACTGCTTTCCTGATTTCTTTATTAGTATGTTTGTTGTTGGTATCTTTTAAGGCTACTGTTTTGGGGAGGTTAATTTTATACCCTACCATTTTGCGGAAAGTGCTCTAGTCATTTTTTGGTGGAGTCTTTTGGATCTCTTAAGTACAGAATCATATCATGTGCAAATAAGACGAGTTCAACTTCTTCCTTCCCCATTTGTCTCCTTTTGTATTTCTTTATCTTGTCTTATCACTTGAGCTAATACTTGAAGTGACACATTAAATAGCAGTGGACAGAGTGGACACCCTTGTCTTATTCTAAAATTTAGAAGGAATGCTTTAAATTTCCCCCATCTAATATGATACTAGCTTTAAGTTAGTTATACTTTATTATATTGAGAAATTATGCCTCCATCCCTAATGTCTCCAGTGTTTTTTTATGAAGTGATGCTGTATTTTGTTCAAGGCCTTTTCTTTGTTTTTTTCTTTATTATCCATAATTAGATACATTGAATGAGCAAATAATGTGTTGGTATCCCCAGTTCCCCGATTTCCCTTCTCCCTGTCCCCAGTCAGCTGGGTATTCTCCGTGGGCAAACTGGATCAGTCCATGGGGTAAGGGGTTATGGATAGCCTAGGAGTCAACCAAGTTCCATCCCCTTTGTATGTTGTTATTGAAGGGGGCCATGTCTCTGGATATTCTCCTCCACCATGGCTCTTACAATCTTTCCACCCCCTTTTCTGCTCAGTTCCCTGAGTCATGGTGGGTGAGTATTAAGGCTGCTTTATTGTTGAGGTCTTAGTGGCCTCTGTACTTCTGATTTAGGTTGTGTTGAAAATCGTTGGTGTCTGTCTTGCTGGCTTATCCTGGGTTGACTGATTGGCTGTGGTTATAGGTCTCTTGCTTATGTCCCCGCTCTCTGCGGGGTTCCATGTGGATCCTCCATGGTAGGTCTGGGGTAGCTCATCTCTTGCCAGGATGTCAGCTATTGGCCTGCAGCTCGTTGGAGGGTTGGAAGAGCCACAGCTCTCTTGCTGCCTTCTGAAAAATGCAAACAGAATCTCCATCGGAGAGTGAGGTCAGTTTAGGTTACCTGAGATCCACATTTCTGAATTGGCTAGATTCTATTGTTAGTAGCCTCTTTGTAAATCACTTGTAAAGTGTATTCCTCTTTGGGGTCCCAAGACTTTGGTTCCCAGTGCTTTCGCCCTGAGTCCCCAGTTCCAGTTAGGGGCTCCCCGTCACTGAGTGGATTACTTGGCTAAATTAAAAGTTGTTGATTACCTCCCCCAGGCTTTGGCTCCTCCATTGCATAATTGTTTGATTCTTGGTTTGCTGTTCTCTCCCAGTAGGAAGTGTGTTCATCCTACTCATGGCAGCAGACTGTGTTTCATATCAGTAATCTCTGTTTACTTCAACTTTTGTTGACCAGTTTCCCCTGGCAGCTTATGCAGTGCCTTCTAGCACTGCACTAACTACTATCTGGAGTCTGGTTACCATTCTGGACCTTGCAGGGTCTCTTGGTGCTGATTGATGGCTTCCTGTGGTTTCTTCAGCAACTGGATCCTACCGCAGGCTTCAAGGACTTTTCTGCATCTTTTGAAGTGATCATGTGATTTCTGTTCTTAAGTCTATTTATATGGTGGTTTATGTTTATTGATTCAAATATGTTGAACCATTCCTACATCCCTGGGATGATAGTTTTAGTGTGTTCTTAGATTTAATTATCAAGAATTTTATTGAGAAATTTTGAGTCTAGTTTCATCAGGAATATTATAAAACATTAATAAAAGAAATTGAAGCAGACAAAGGGGAAAGACAACCATGTTCATATTTATATTTTTATGCATCAGTTAAAAACATTAGGCTACACATACAAGATGTTCAACAAACTCTAAAGACAAATGCATAGGACTCCACATGCAGACTGTGATGTACAAATACAGAATGCCATATAAGGAGATAAACACTTGTATAATGCCAAATAAAAACTATCATGTGTAATAAGATTAATAGATGATTTCTAATCAGAAACAATGGAGGCCAGAGAAAAGTAGAAGAATGTGACGGAGGAAACAGGAAAAATGTTCTAGGAAGACCTTTGCCAAGGCTGAGAAGGACAATATTCTTAGAAAAAAAGAAAATGTTCCCTCATATGTGGTTCCTAATCATGTTAAACCAGAACATTAAGAAAATCTGTTCCTGAATGGAGAGTTTGTAAAAGGGAATGGATAGAATGGGGGGAATGGGAGGGTTGGGGGACCATATCGTAAACTAAACTAACAATGAATAGACACATAAAACCCTAGCTTTTATACAGTAAGCTCCTGAGGAAGCTGAGGGCACCATCTGGTACAAGGGGCCATGAACAGAATGGGAGGAAGCCTAACCTCAAGAATAATTGTTCAGGCCTGCATCTCCCTGTCCCAGTTATTGGTTCCTTCCCACACTGAGCTGTTGATCAAAGAGACCCATGAGGTCTCCAAAATATGACAGACTTCTGTCAAAGCTCTTGAATACCTCCCCCAGGCCCAAGGTAAGACCCTATTGCTGAAGAAATCACAAAGTGTCATCAAACAACACCAATAGATCCTTCTAGATCCAGAATGATAACCAGCTCCCAGATGGTAGCACATGTAGCGTTGGAAGGTGTGGCATGAGCTTCCAGAGGAAACTGGTCAATGATATTTGGAGAAAGAAGAGACCACTGATATCAATATAGACAGTTGTCACAAGAATGCTGAACACACAGCTATATGGAAGAGATCAGCAAGTCAAGAAATGCTCATCTATGCAATAGTGGTGCTAAACCAAGGAGGGTAATCAATGGCTTAATGATTGGCTAAGAGATCCACTTAGTGACAAGGAACCCTGAACTGGGATCCACAGCATAATCCTATGGGAACCAAGATCTTGGGCTCCTAGGGGAAATTCCCACTACCAGAGAGCTACAGGGAGGCTACACCCATTAGGAGTAGCCAAAATACCAATGTTGTTTCATTTAACCTATGTTGATTTCACTCACTGATGGAGATTCTGTTTGTATTTTTCAAAAGGCATTGAGAGAGTCTGGGACAACTCAATTCCACCAAGAAGACATCGATGATGGCTGACATTGTGGCAGGAGACAAACCACACCTAGCCTTCACACAGGGCCCAAATGAAACCTACGAGAAAGTGACAAGACAGACAGGAGACCAATCACCACAGCCAGTCTGATAACCCATGAAAGGTCAATGAATACAGACACCAACGATATCCATCACAACCCAGGGCAAAGATCCAGAGATACTTAAGATCTCAACAATAAAGCACACTTAGAACTCACCCAATATGACTCAGAGTACTCAGCCGAAGAGGGGAAGAAAGATTGTAAGAGCCATGGTGGGGGAGAATATCCAGAGACATTGCCCCCCCCTCAGCAATAATACACAAAGGATGAAGAAAAAAAAAAGAAATAAAAACTGGTTACCTCTGGTGCAGTTCATAGCCCTGTAACCTATGGACAGATCCAGTGTGTGCACCAAGGAAGTACCCCAGTGGGTAGGGGACAGAGAGGAGGGAAACGGGGACATATTCACAAGATTTGCTCATACAATGTATATTCTTATTCATAATAAAGATATAAAAAAGAAAATGCTACAGCTAAGACAGGACATGATGACCAACGCAATAAGTAGACATATGTGTTACCTGTATATGTAAACATAGACCTGATACCATAAAAGCTCTAGGAAGGTCTTCATGGTGCTAGTTCAAGTCCCTGCTAGGAGACCTGGGCTTGCAGCGAAGATCTCTTCAGTGTTCCAGAATTGAGACTCTGAAAACTGGGGAGCAGGGGTCATCATGACAGAAGATTGTCCAACCTTCCAGAATGGAGACTGGGCACTGGGTTTGAGGGGGTCATCCCAACAGTGCTATCACCCAACCCCCTAGGAGTGAGTCCCTACAAGGGGTGGCTCCCTGACAGTCCCTGCCTTGTGTATACATTCTTGGCTTACTTTGAGCAGATTCTAGAAACCAGCTCTGGCTGACACAGTCACAGCCACGTTACCTTGGGACCACCCAACCCCAAGTGGAACCAACACAGCTGTCTGAGATGATGGCTCTGCTTTGCCTCAGCACAATGTCATGTCTACACCACTAGCCTTGCAAAATTGCCTGCTCCCATCATGCACCTCACACCATGCCACATCCCCAAACCCTACAAACGACAGGAAAAGGGAAGTAGACCCTATTTTGGGAAAATTCTAACCACCTCCTAAAATTTCCCACCTTTCCCCCTCCACTAAAGTTTGTGGGAGTGCAGGCGTGCACCTGCCACAGCGGGTGTGGAGGCAGAGCACAACTTTTGGGTGTTGGTCTTCACCTTCCATCTCATTTGAGACAGGGTCTCTTGTTCACTGCTCCTTTCACCAGGCTGGCTGGTCCTCAAGCTTTTGGTGGATTTGCTTGTCTTTATGTCTCTTCTTTACATATGTGTACTGGAATTATAGGTCCACTTTCTGTGGATGCTGGGGGCTGAACTTGAATGCTTGTGCTTGTGAGGAAATGTTTGATTCATTGAGCACTCTCCCCAGCCCATGGCCCTTTCCAGCCCCTCCACAGTGACAAAAGCCTAACAGTGCTGTAAAGATATTAGGAAGAATACTTTATTCAAAAGCCTGTGAATCAGAGGGTTGTGCAAAGAACTTACTCTAATCTAAATGCCCCTAGTCGATGGAACACACCCAATGCCTGCTGGAAGAAAAATTTGGCAGGCCCCCAGGCCGCCTGCCCTGAGAGGCACACAGAGGGCAAGGGCCAGGTCTGGGTAGCATCTGCCGTAGGCGGTCATGGAGAAGGTTGTGGAGCAGGTATTCATTTCCGTGGGGTTGCTGGTGTGCCTGGCTTGCCTGGCCAAGTGCATGAGAGTCTTCAAATGCATTTTCTTCAGCTTCTGGAAAGTTCTGCCAAGATCTTTCTTGCAATCAATGGGACAATGGGCAGGTAAGGGGAGCTTTCTATCTGTTGTTTCATTGTTTTTGCTTATTCTTATTTTTGTCTCAACATTCCTTTGGGACTTTAAATTTACTTTGTGGGGCTACAGAACATGAGTGGAGTTAGAATCATCTGAAAAATAATCTATGGAGAGCTGGAAGAGGGTCTTCTAGCTCTGGTCCATGTACCTGTCCAGTCTACTGCCTTAGTTGGGTCTTCTTCTTTGGGGAGATTTCTTATGGTTCAAATAAGAAGGCAGAAATACCCACACCATGAAGTCCAGATTTATAAACTCTAGCATGCTTTGATTTTGCTAACAGGTAGTTTTAAAATTTTGAAGTCTAAATATTAGTTTATTTAACAAATTCAACTGAGAATTCCATGCTTTTTTTTTTCTTTTACTAAACTTGGCAATCTTACAACCTTAGCCATGGAAAATTTAAAAACCAACATAAAAGAAATTGTTTAGGATGAACATATGGATTTCTAAGTGATGCTTTGTGTGTGTGTGTGTGTCTGTGTGTGTGCATTGGTGCTGTATCCAGTGACCTTGTTAAATCATCTGAGCCCAAGTATATTCTAGATCCAAATCCCAGGCTCTGCACATGCTGAGCAGGTCTACACTTCTGCACAGCCCACTTAGATCCTCTACAAACACCCATCCCCTAAAGAAGTTTAAAATGGGGCCAGGGACTCTGACCATCTGTGGCTTCCAAGTGAAAAAATAGAATCTTAGCCCATTTCCTGAGTCAAGATTGAGTAAAAGTTTTTATGAGCCAAAATCCAATGTCTTCAGCCATAGGCAGACATCAAGGAGAAAATATATTTCAGGTGGGGGATGAGAAGAAGACCCAGGGACTACTGGCTAAAGTTTTAAACTCCTCAGAGAGTTAAAACCCTGATCTCTGTGCTTAAGTAAACTAAATGTATTTTTTGTTCACATTTTAAAAGCATATCCTTCATCGTTGATACCAAGGTCAATTGCAGGTATGTATGTACTGAACTGGTCCATGTGGAATCGTGGCATTGTGTATCCAATGTGAGGATGAGGGACTCGAGGACTGAATGACCTTGGGGGGGTGAATAGATAGTGTAGAGAGTATAAGCCCACCTCCTCAGGTCCTTGAGGCCATTGCATTCCCTTGGTGCATTTCTGTGTCTTCTTTGTCGTTTCTGCTATCTTTCACCGGCATTGAGGGCCACTGTCCTGTGGGGTGGGGGTGGCAAGGGCAAGAACTCCCTTTGCAGAAGGGACCTTGAAATGTGGAGCGATATCAGGGTACATGCTTGTACTTGAGAGCCAAGGCTTATTACACTGTTCAACCTCTTAAGAGGTGGGATGAAATAAAGGCTTCTTGACTGAGTGCTTTGTTACACTTCATTTCAGTTTTCCAGTCTCAGTAATCACTGAAACAAACAAAGTAAACACCCTCAAAACAAAACAGAAAACCCTCCATCTTGAGTGTTACAGGAGGGGCAACTGAAGTCTGGAGACTTGGGTAGCGTGGATAAAGCTGCATTGTAACGTGGGCAGTCTGGACACTAGACTTGCAAGAAAAGAAGTCAGTGAGAAATCGAGGTTTAAAGTTGAATGCCTTTTTAATGCACGTGTGTGCATGTTCATGAGTGTGGGTGCAGGTGCACACGCGTGTTGAGGTGAGAGGACAGCCTTGCTATCATTCCCCAGGCGCCGTCCAGCTTTCATGAGGCAGGGTCTCTCACTGGCTTAAAGTTTATCAATTAAACTAGACCAGTTGGTCAGCAAACCCCAGGGATCCACCTGTCCGTTCTTCCTCCCCAACTCTGGGATTATAGGCATGAACCACCACACTTATTTTACATGGATTTGGGGGATCAAACTGAGGTCCTCATGCCTATACCCTCTGTCATCTCCCCAGCTCCTAAAGATGCATCCCCTCTATAAAGATGTTTAAAAACTATTCCTTCTTTCCACAGTGATCACAGGGGCAGGAGACGGAATTGGAAAAGCATATTCATTCGAGGTAGGCACCTGCTGTTTGCTAGTATTTGTGCTTTTCTTTCGGCAGTATCTTGCTGTGTAGCCCCAGCTGACCGCAAGCTGATCTTGAGTGTCAGCTTCCTGAGTACCTGGGACTGCAGATGCCACCACGCCCAGCTCTCAAGTGGTCTCCCTTGTAATCATATGACATCTTCTCTACACACCACTTTTCTGAATATAAAGTCATAGACTTTTACTTAAGAAAGAAAATATCTTTTGTAGAAAAGCAGACTAAAAATATAACTGGGCTGGGGCAATAGCTGAGTTGGTATAGTGCTTGCCTTTATGAAAAAAAGTATTCAAAATCTGGGTGTGTTAAAACAGATAAAAATAATATATAAAAAATCTGGGTGTGGTGGTGTGCCCTCTGGTGGGGAGCAGAGATGGGGACTTCTGGGGTTTGCTGTCTAGGTAGCCTAGTTTAGTTGGCAAATTCCAGGCCAGTGACAGACTCTGTCTCAAAAAAAGATGGACAATGTCTGAGAAATGACACTAGAGGTTGACTTCTGGCCTCCACACACATGCACATACCCTTAAAGTCATTGCTAAGTATCTTTGAGTACCACTTGGTTTTGTTTTTTGTGTTTGTCTCTCTGTATGGTGTGTGGGTATATAGGTGTGCATGAGTGTTCACATGTGTGTGACCGTTTACTAAAGCTAGAGCTGGCAGTCAGGAGCTGTGGGGTCAACCCTCACTCTGACACAAAGTCTGGAGACTTTGGCTGAGAGACACATCTCTGAGCTTCTAGGTCACTGCCAGGACTAAAGGTCCCTCCTTGAACCGTCAGGTCCTCATGTTCCGTTCTGTCCTTGACTGATTCTTGCCTTGCTCCTCTCTGTAGAACCTTTTGCTTCTTCTCCTTGTGTTCTTTTTTAAGGGTAATCACACCATTTTCTGGGCTCCCAACCTCTCTTTCATGCAGGTCTCTTTCTCCCTCCCAGAGAGCCCATCCCTCTCTCCTGCTAACGGCTGATCCAGTCAGGAGCCCAAGACTGGGAACTGACCAGATGTGGGCATTCAGTCCTTACCTCTGATGCTCTGGCTAAATGTCCACAGCAGTGAATGGGAGGTGGTGACCACCTCACCTGGGCTTTTCTAAGGTTTTAATAGAACGAGGAGGGCAAAATGCTTCACACAGACGAGCTTTTCTAAGCTTTGCCATAGTTTATAAATGTGTTGATTGACAATATCCATCCATATACACAACATACCATGATAATAATCCTCTCCCAACACATCCTTTGTCCCTCCTCCCCTATACCCCTCCCCCTTCACTGAATCCCTTCTTTCCAACTAGTCCCTGGTCTATTTTGATGTCATCATTTCCCCCCATCCTATTATACAGGTCTCGTGCAGATAGCACCATCAGCCACTCTAAGGTCATGAATGACTCAGATACTTTTGTCTAAAGGACAGCATTACAAAGCATTCCCCACCCCTCTTCTTTTTCCGCTCTTACAATTTTATGCTGCCTTTTCTGCAATGGGCCCTGAGCCTTGGAGGGCAGGATAAAGATGTTTTCCTTAGTGTTGAACACTTCATTGTCACTTCTTCTCAGCACTTGATTGTCGTTTGATTTCTTGAGTTTGGATCACCATTCTGACTCAGGTAAGATGGAATCTGGAAGTAGTTTTCATTTGCATGTCTTTAAGGCTAAGGATATTGAACATTAAAAAATACTTATTGGCCATTGTATTTGAAATGAATGTTTGAACATGTTTCCTTTCCAGACATTTACTTTCACACACATTTTTAGTTATTATTATTATTATTATTATTATTTGAGGTAGGGTCTTGCTGTAGCCCAGGATGATGTGGAATTCACTATGTAGTCTCAGGCTGGCCTCAAACTCACGGCAATGCTCCTACCTCTGCCTCCCAAGTTCTGGGATTAAAGATTTGTGCCCCCACACCCAGCTTAGTTACTTTTTAAATGTGTGTATGCATGTGTGTGCAGGTGCATGTGTGTGTGTGTGTGTGTCTGAGGTCAACAACAAGTGTCTCATCTATTGCTCTTCATCTTATTCTTGGAGGCAGGGTCTCTTGCTGAGTCTTTGACTAGACTAGCCAGAGAGGCCTGGGGATTCCCTGTCTTGACTCTCCAGCATTGAGACACACTGTTGAAACATCACCATGGGTGGCATTTTTCACGGCATTGAGGAGCTGAACTCAGGTCCTCATGTTTACACAACAAGCACTTCTACCCACTGAAGTATCTCTTCACCCTTCTTTTTTTGTTAGGGGGAGAGAATGGATTAATCAGAATGTATAAATTTCTCTATAAAAAAGAACCAATTATGGAGAGGGAAAGAGCATATTAATTATTTTCTCTCTCTTTTATATGATCAGACACAACTTAAAGAAGGAGAGGGTTAATTTTGGCTTTCAGTTTGGAGGAAAAGCTTCATGATGTGGAAGGCATGGTGGCAGGACTAGGAAGCCGGCTTGTTATATTGTTCACAATCAGGAACCAGAGAATAAACATCGAGTGAGGATAGGCTATAAAACCTAAAGGCTCCAGGGGGATACATTCCATCATGGTGGGCAAGGCAAGTCAGTAGGAGTGGGAGGATGGCTGGTCACATCAGCAGTCAGAAAGCAGAGGGAAAGAGGGAAAGGATATATGACTTCAATTCTATTCCCCAGTGACCCACTTCCTCCACAACCTTCCCAAACAGGGCCACCAGTTGGGGACCAAGTGTTCAAACACAGGAGCCTATAGAGGACATTACATATATATATATATATATATATATATATATATATATATATATATATATATATATAGAGAGAGAGAGAGAGAGAGAGAGAGAGAGAGATTGGTTGACATGTTTTTGGAGGTGGGTGTGCTCAGAATCTTATTTGCAGGCTGCAAATAGGGAAGGACTGATAAGATCCAGTGCAGAGACCATCTGCTGATCTGCCGGCAGAATTCCCTCTTCTTCCAGAAAGTCCAGTCTTGTTTTATTAAAACCTTGTGGAGGGTGATATGCATTAGTTAAACTCTACTGATTTACACACTATTCCCATTTAAAATACACCTTCAGGGCTGGAGAGGAGGCTGAGTGGTTTAAAGGGACTTGCTTGCAAAGCCTGATGGCCTGGGGTTCAATTCTCCAGTACCCACATAAAGCCAGATGTTTAAAGTGGAGCATGAGTCTGGAGTTTGCTTGCAGTGGCAATAAGCCCTGGTGTGCTCATACTATCTCTCTAAAAAAATGAAATAAAAATATTTTAAAAATATACCTTCACATGCCAGACATAGTGGTGCATACCTGTAATCCCAGCCCTTTGTAGATGGAGGCAGGAGTTCAAGGTCATCCTTGGCTAAGTAGCAGTATTGAGTCCAGTTGGGCTACATGAGACCCTGTCTCAAAACCAACCAACCAACAAACAAATTTTATTGAAAGTAAGTTTTTCATATATCAATAATGGCTGGTAGAAGCATTTTTCTGCTTTGAAATCTTATCAGGCTATTCTAAAATCAACATCATTCTGACTTTTGCATGCGATGTTTTTCTTTCTCTTGGCTCTTCCTGTGATGAGTGGTGTTTTGTTGACTCCTGGACATTTCTGGTTTATGTGATGAGACTTGGGTTCTTATTCAAATCTGTGCTGGTCTATACTGATTTCATCAGGGGAGGAGTCGGTCCTGCTTGGTGACCAAGACGTTCTCCAGTTGGTCTTTACCAAGGCCTCTGCCTTCTTGCTACTGCTGGGCAGAAATGGGCCTGGCTCCCTCCTTGGCCTTTCCTGGGAGTCTAGCTGATAATATTAGGTTTTTCACAGTTCTTGCTGGCATCTGAAAAATAAAAACAGATTATCCTGGAGAGTGAGATCAGCTTAGGTTAAATGAGACAGGCATTGTTAATTGGGTGAGATTATGGTGGCTGTACCCTCTCTTTAGGCCCATGGTTAGTGGAAGCTTCCCTTTGGAGTCCATATTCTTGGTCTCCATGGGAATTTGGCTTGGATTCCAGTTCCAGCTAAGGGTTCTTTTCCACTGAGCAGATCTCTTAGCCAATCAGAGAGCCCTTGATTACCTGCCTAGGTAGAGTGCCACTATGCACAGGTGTGTATATCTTGTCATCCTGGTCACTATCATATAGCAGTGTCCCCTGCTTTCTTCGAACATTATTGGCCTATTTCCCTTGGCAGTTCATGTAGTGCTTTCTAGCACTACACAGGCTAACCATCTGGGGAACTGGTTTCCTTCCACATTTCAGTCGGGTCTCTCAATGTTGTGTGATGACAGTTTGTGATGAACAGACTGTATTTTTAAAGTTGCATGGTAAAACCTCACTGTGGTTTTATTTTGCATTTCCTGAATGATTGATGATGCTTTTGTATATACATTTAATTCAAAGGATATAAAGAAGAAAACAGAGAAAAATACCACCCATATAAATTCTGTTAAAGATAAAAGCAATGCAGTTATAAAATTAGAAAGTTTGGTCTGGAAAGGTGGCTCAGTTGATGCAGTGCTTACTCTGCAAGCATGAGGACCTCAGCATCCATGTAAGGCATGTGACTATAATTCCATCACTGGGGAGGTAGAGACAGGCTGATCCCTGGGACTTGCTGGCTGTCTTGGCTGGTGAGCTCCAGGTTCAGTGAGAGGCCCTGTCTCAAAAGGTAAGGGAGGGCTGGACAGATGGCTCAATGGTTAAGGCACTTCCTACAAATCTTAAGGACTGGGGTTCAGTTCCCTAGTACCCACATATTCATGGCCCAGGAACATAGGTTTTCCATGTTTAATGTGGTAACAGATTCATGAAATTTTGTTAGGACCAAAAAAAGACAAGTCATAAATGAAAACACAAGTTTCTAAGTGTATTGGAGTCAGGTAGCTGGGTTATAGCAAAGTGGGGAAATCTCTTCTGGGGATATTATCTATGACATTCTCAGCTTTTGGGTTGGTAGAAGTGAGGGATCTATTCCTATATGCCACGGGATTTACCTAAAGGTGCAAGGAGGTTAGACACGGAGGTGAGCGATAAGTGGCTCTTCCTGGGGCTAAGATAGCCCAAGGTCAGTTGGCTCTGGACCTGTACCATCCAACTATTCACCATCCCTGAAGGTCTAACCAGTCAATCAGCCATGCTGGATATTGGGTGTGGGTGTAGCTTCTTTCTGGGAACCTCAAGTCAACAACCCTTCACTTTCTCTTGGACTAAGCTCTGTGCCATGGCCCAACCACATCCGGGGAAGGCCAGAATCCTGTAGCATGCACAAGAAGAAAGGAGAATGGGCATCAGGATTCATTCATGGGGGTTAGTTTCTGCCTATTGAGCATGTTTCTGCATTCATCTGTGTATGTGGTGAGCACATAGACATTTATACATGTTCATATGTGTGTAGGTGTGGGTGTGGGGTGATGTATGCACATGTGTGCATACACTTGGAGATCCATGCTAAGTGTCTTTCTCATTCTCCACCTTATTATTATTTTAATATTTTATTTATTTATTTGCAAGTAGAGATATAGAGATAAATAGATGATAGATAGATAGATAGATAGATAGATAGAGTGTATGGATGTACCAGTCACTGCAAACAAACTCTAGATCTAGCATGCATCGCTCTGTGATCTGTAATTCATGGGTGCTAGGGAATTGAACCTGGGTCATTAGGCTTTGTAGGCAAGCACCTTAATTGCTGAGCCATCTTTCCAGCCCTTTCATCCTATTATTTTGAGACTGGGTCTCTCACTGGACCCAGACCTCATTGATTCAGCTACACTAGCTAGCCAGTAAGCTGTAGGGATCCTCCAGCCCTGGGATTATAGGTGAGATGAACTGGAGATCCACATGGAGGTCCTCATGTTTATATGCAAATACTTTACCCACTAAATCATTTCCCCAGCCCCTCAACCTCTCTTATTCAGGGATGTTCTAAATGTACTCTTTTCCACAGAAAGCTCAGTATTTTTAGCCTATGAAATAAACTGACACTAGACAGATAACAGAAGTCGCAAATGACATACGAGACTCATCGAAGGGCAAGATGGCTGAACTTTTGCAGCGTGCAAAGAGATAGAGGATGAGGCTTTGGGTGAGAAGGGAGGTGGAAGGCCATGGAAGGTTGTGATGTGGATGATGTCATCTGTGAGTGTCCCAGACCCAACCTCTTCCTGTGGAGACTAGGGGTGTGTGTGTGTGTGTGTGTGTGTGTGTGTGTGTGTGTGTGTGTGTGTGTGTAGCCTAGGCTGGCCTTGAACTTGAATGATTCTCTTGCTTCTACCTCCCAAGTACTGGAATTACAGGTATGTTTCACCTCATCTAGCTAAATAGTTTTCCCTTGATCCCAAGGAAATAAGGAACTCTTTATAGTATTTCTGAGAGTTCTTTTGTGCACACTCAACACACCTTTTTTATGTGTGCATGCGTTCAATAAAGTGTGTCCAGAGGTCAGAGGACAACCCTGAGCATCAGCCCTCACCTTCCACCTTGCTTGAGGCAGAGTCTCACACCAGGCTCGCTGGCCTGTGAGCTTCCAGGATGCGTAGTATATAATCCTCAATATCTTACATTTGGTCACCCAGCAAGGCCCACATGTTTCAGATAAGGAACTCTCAGATTGAGGGCCTACACAAGGAAGGCTCTTCCAGTATTCCTAGGATGTAATAAACACACAACACACACCAAGACTCTTATGGGATTAGCTTCCCCCGGGCCCATGGTGGCTGCTTTGCTCAGCAATGGCTGGTGACCAGGCAAGGCATGCACCTTCAGGGGCAGATGCCCATGTTAGTGCTCCTTCAACACCTGCACTCTTCGGTTCTTAGCTAATATTTTATGGTGCATGCTGAGCAGGTTCAGGGGCATTTCTATCCATCACATGCATGCTGGGAGACTGAGCTAAGTATCTTTTCTCTTTAAATGATGACCTTAAATTGAGCATGCTCAAGAATGTACTACTAAACTGAGCATGCTTAGGAATGGGACAACCCCTACGTGAATATGTATAGGCATCTCTTGTAGTCAGCTTTCTTGTTGCTTTGCCAAAGGGAGCCTGTATTAGTCAGGGTTCTCTAGAGGAAACAGAGTTGATAGAATGGAGTATAATAAAAGGGAATTTATTGGGGTAGCATACGACAGTCCAACAATAGCAGTCTGCAGGCCCACAGGTGAAGAAACCAGTAGCTGTTTAGTCCATGTGGCTGGAGGCCTCAGCAGTCCCAATCCAGCCCAGAAGGCCTGATGGCTCCCTGGGGAGCGGCTGCTCTTCAGTCCACGATGTGAGGCCAAGGAAACTGGGTTCTGATGTCCAGGAAGGGTAGGAAAGCAGGATGCAAGTGCAAGTCACGAACAAGCACCAGCAGCCAACAAGCAGGGAGCCAAGGAGAGAATTTCTTCCCCTTTATATAGCCTTAGGGTGGGGTCCTGCAACCCTATCCCAGACTTAATGGCTTCCTGAGTCTCTGGAATTTCCTTCCTGCATTGCCCATGCAGTAAAGGATGTTTACTTCTAGCTCCTTTGAGCTTCCTTACATCCTGCCCCCTACTGAGAGGCTGCCTTCCTGTGAACATCCTCCAAGACCCACCCAAGATTACTTGAAAGGTCAAGTTGACATCAAAACTTAACCATCACAGAGCCCAACCAAAAGCAGTTTGTGGAGGAATGGGCTCATTTTGGTTTGTAGACTCCAGGAGAGGGTGGACATCACCTCTGTCACAGCACTGCCAACAGCAGCAGGAAGGTGTGCCAAACACTGGCAAGGGGAAGCTGGCTTATAACCTCCCATAAAACCCCCTCCAACAAACACTTCCTACAAGTTTCCAATTCCAAAACTTCTATCAGCTGGGCATCAAGCATTCAGAACACATTAAGTTTATGGAGGACACCTGGATCAAACCAGCACAGCCTCCTAAGTAAAATCCCCAAGCTTTCATTGGGGAGAGAGCATTTCTTTGGAGATGACTCCCATATCTCCTTATCTGCTGCAGGTAATAAATCTTTCTCCACTCTTTTATGTCTTGAATATTCTGACTCTGGCTCTCCACACACCAAGATGAGAACCCATGGCATTCAGTTACAAACCCTCTGCTACATTCTTCACATTTAAGTCCAGGGCAAACAGGTGGCTCATCTTGTAACCAGATGCATCAGCCTGAGATCAGGGTGGAAAGCTGTTTTACCTGTCTGCTTATGGCCTTTGTGGTTTCCCTTGCCCATGCCCAGCTGGCGAAGCGTGGCCTCAACATTGTGCTCATCAGCCGCACACTGGAAAAACTCCAGGTCATCGCGGAAGAGATTGGTGAGTGACCCCACCCATTAAGGGAAGTGCATGTGGCACCCACAGGTCAAGCACACCCCTGTCCTTCCACATCTTCTGCCTAGAGTCTGGGTTGTCACCTGTCCTCATCTGAATACTGGGAAACACAAGGTACAGAGTGCAAGGTAATGTTTAAGGTGGAGGCTTTACCCACCCTAGATTCTATGTCCTGGGTGAAGCCAGAAGAGGTCAGACACTGTAGGGCTACTTTCTGCTTTGACCCTGACCTTCCCCCTCAGACTCAGACTCATCTTTGCTCAGCCAGAGCCCTAACCACCTTGTAGCTTTCTGCCTCTCCCTGTGTCTGTTCTGGGCTCCTCACAGAGGTGAGGGGTAATGCCTGCTGGTGGTTGTCAGGTTAAAAAAAAACCCAGATCTACCATGTATGGTTGCAAAGAATGTACATGGCACAATGCTAAATTTACACATAATCTCTGATTATTGTGGATTGCTTGGAAGTTTTCTCAATACTGATAATTTTTTTTCTTTTTAGTCACTTGAAACTTAATAATAATTAACTTAATAGTTAATCAACTTTTCAATTCAAAAGACATGAGTCTTCCATGATGAAGACCTAATAAGACCATGGCAGGTTGACCAGAACCAGCCTTGTTTTTTGGGGGGAGGCTAAACTAAATGATGGATGGCTATGATGTGGGCTGTTGTTCTGTGTCTGGGTATTAGAAGTAACTTTGATTAGAGCCAAGACCTTATTGAGTGCTTTTCTCACAATATTAAAATGTGCTTTATATCATGTTATTGAAAAGCAAGTGATGTCCCCTCCTCTCAAACTATGCCTCATGACTGCTGTATCCTGAAACACTAGGTCTATATCCAAGGCTAAGGCAGTTCACCAAGAGGTTGGTCAACTCTTGCCTGTAGCTTTTATAACTGCACATGGCATGTTAGCACCAAGCACTGAAATGAGCACTGAACTTGGAGTGAGTGGGGTGTCTGAGCAAGTTAGCCCGCTGCTCTGGAAAATGCCTACCCTACAAGGTCGGTGGTAAGATAGTGTATGTAAATGCTGAGGGGCTGGGCAGACACAGAGATTAGTATGTCTACATGGGAAGGGGGTGGAAACTTTCTAAACTGAGGCATCAGGCCTGGCTTTACCTAGTTCAAGCCTCTCAAACTTTCAGCATGTATCACTTACCTTATGACTCATGCAGATGGATATCTGGATGGCCCAAGGTGTCTAACTCATTAGGTCTCTGGGGTGGAGCTCAGAAATTTGATTCTGGTCCTACTTTGAGAACAATGCATTGTATTAAATCTATTTTTAAAACACATCTACTTGTCCCTGTCGAAAATCTTAGAATCCCCGTAAAACTACTGCTCCCAAATCTTTTAGTCTCTCCCAGCACTTACCCAGGGTGGTTCCTTACTTCTCATTGGGATATTTGGTTGGCTTCCTATGGTTTGCCTAGCAAGCACGAGAGTATCCAGGAACTTCATGGTCAAGAGCGCAATTTGCACCCCTTTCACTACAAATTCCTATTGTCTTTAATGCAGAGTGGAGCACTGGGCGCGAGGTGAAGATCATTCAGGCAGATTTTACCAAAGATAACATCTATGAAGACATTCAAGAAAATCTTCAAGGCTTAGAAATTGGGATTTTAGGTATGTAAATTGTAAAATATGAAGTTCAGTGAAATCATTACCTTAGTGGTGTTTAATTTCTTCATGTTAGTTTAAGCTTAACCATGATGGTACAGCAGAATTAAACTGAACAGAAAAGCTCAGCTCTTCAGGAGACTTTACTATATTCAAAATTATATACAGAATTTTGGAATGCATAGGGTTATTTTTCCAATCTTTCGAATTATATTTTCTTCCTTTTGGGGGGGTATGTCTGTTCACATGTGTGTTGTGTGTGTGTGTTCACGTATACGAGTGCAGGCTGGCATTTGTGTGTGTTCATGTATGTGTGTGTAGAGGGTGTGAGTGCAGGTGGACATGTATGTGTGCTCACATATGTGGGTGCAGGTCCAAGTGTGTGTTCGCATGTGTGAGTAGAGGTGGGCATGTGTGTATTCCCATATGTGAGTACAGGTGTGGTGTGTGTGTTCCCAAATGTGGGTGGAGGTATGTGTGTTCACTGTGTGTGTGCACGTGTGTGCACACGTGTGCGTGCCATAGTAGGCAGTAGAGACTAGAGGACAAATAGCTTTCGGCGTAGTCTTCACCTTCCACTTGACTTCCCATTGTTCACTGCTCCACTCACTAGGCTTCGGGTGGATTCTCCTGTCTCTGCCTCCCTTCCTCTGTAGGT